>JANZXR010051853.1:0-12866 GCA_027575705.1 Erythroxylum echinodendron | reverse complement strand
TATATATGTAAGTTAATGAAGGCTCAAAATTTTACTGGCTTGTGTCTACCACTAGTCACTAGTCTGTTAAAGATAATTTATGTTGACCAATCACAAGAGTAAAAATACATGCTCAAGTTGTCATGAAATTTTCCAGTCAGTTCACTCTCTAATTATGACTATATAGTCTTACAAGCAATAGAAAAAGAGAAATTATTTGTTTGTTTGTTTATTTGATTGATTCTCTCTCTTTTTGGTTTGAAAACTTAAAACATGTAAAACAACAAACAAACTTGAAAACAAAGATGCATATAAGAAACAAACAACTTAAAAGCACACTTATAATCGTAACAAATGTGAAAATGTAAAGAACAAGAAACAAACTTCTCGTAGGTTGCCTCCTAAGCAACGCATTTGTTTATTGTCACTGGCTCAATTTCTTGTTTTCCTCATTATGTGATAAAATTATCATCTTCAGGTTTCATAACTTCTACCTTTTCTACTTAAGATTCTTAAAAATACGGCTAGAGTTGATGACCACTCACATTCAACATCTTCCTTATTTTCAAACTCTTAATCTCTACAAATCCTTACACTCTTGAAAAATCTCCAACATCTCTTCGCCCTTTTGCTCCTTGTTTAATTTCTCCAATCTGCTAGGTAATAGTAAAGGGTTAGTATTAACAACAATTAGGGACTAAGTACTAACCTTCAAGCTAAATGATATATCCCTTTCTCCTTTAAGCTCCTTCTCAATTTCTTCTTCACTAGCAATCCTTTTAGTAGTCCTCTCAAGTTTCTAAAACTTTTTTCCACTCTATAAGGTTTTTACATTAACATTCCTCAGATTCGCCTCAAGTTGAGATGGTTGCATCTCTCCGCTTTGTGATCCTAGGCAGTTGATAGCTACCATCAACTGAACCATTTGGCTTATCAAGTTCTAGATTCTAAACCTTATATCTTGCTGGAATTATATCACATCCTGATGAAATTGTAAACTATTAGTAGCAAGAGACATAAATAAGTCTTCTAAAGATGTACCTGAGTTGAAATAAAAGGCTTCTAGTTTATGCAGGAATTGTTGTGCATCCTGCAGCCCATTTAGGAAGTAGTTTTGCTAGCTATCCCCTTCATAACTAAAGTTCTTATGATCACTCTGAACTTGGTTATAGAATTAGGAATATGGGTTATAGGAAAAATTTCCATCGATAGCATTAACAATATACACTAGTGACACACTCCCTTCATTGTGTCCTTTTCATACGAAAACAAAAAACGGTGAAAAGATCAAGAAATAACTGAAAAACTATTTATAAGTAAATATGTATAAAACACCAATTGAAATAAAAAACTAAACTAAAGCACCACACTTCCTGACGATGAGCCAAAATTTAATTAACAAAAGTAAATCAAATCAAATAGTAAAAAATGAGAAAATTGGTGAATAATTCAATCGCAGCCTACACACAATCAAACATACTTTATTGTCTTGTTGTTTTCACACCTCTCTTATAAACTATTAATTGTAGATTAATAACAAGCTCTGTTAACGTCGATTTTTCCTTAGTTCATGTTTAATTAGAATAAGCTCTTTAACTAAACCTAGCTATCGAACAACTTAGACTAAGCTATCCAGATTTAGTAAGACACCCGCATTATGAATTAGGAAAATAGATTACTTTAGGCAATAACCATACAAGATCGGGTCATTTAACCTGTGTTAAGTTATCCCTAATGATTCAACACCATTAATTGCCACAAATGAATCCAAAACATAATTATTATGTAATGTATTTGAGATTCTAGCAATGGGTTTAAATAAAAGCAATCTAATGAACACATTCATATCATCTTTCCACGAATACCCAAATCAATAGACATGTATTAACATAAACAATCCTTAAAAAGAGAGAGATTCAGCATTACATAATGAAGATATGCTCAAATGCGATCCTCGGCTTCAAATTCACCTCTGAATAAAACAAAGGAAGATTAGCCCTTCATAGATGCCCAAGAAGTCGAAGCTCTGTCATCCTTTTCATTCAAAAAATGATCCATCCCTTCTAAACTGCTTAAATGTCACTTTATATGAAAAACTAGAGTTCTGGGAAGATGCACGATTGGGTGCATGATTATGCATCCAACCATGCAAACCAAAAAATGAAAATTTCTTGAAGATAATGGTTGGATAAATGGTGGTTGGATACACGATATGACAAAAGTGCATCCTTCTTATATGTGCACGACCCTGTAAGTAGATACACGACTGTGCATCTTCCAGGGCATCTTAAAACTTCATTTTCTTGCATTTTCTCATCCCATTTTCACCGCAATCCATCTTGTTCTTGTTCCCTAAAGGCAAATGCGATTGAAATCAAGATGAGCATCTCAAGGAATGTGCTTTTAACTAATTTTATTTCTTAAACTTCCAAATTGCGCCTAATACCAAATATGCACTAAAATGAGTATCTTAAGCATTTCACAACAACAATTGTTAAGTATTAAGGAGTGAATGTATAAACAATTAAGCACACATCAATCTTTCAATGTCTTATAGCCTTTCAACTATACGTCAAATGTATCAATAAAAGCGCTAGTTCAATAGGATATACTGTCATGAGATTTGAACTTTTCAAATTTCATCTAACTCGTACTATTTATCTTAAGAACCATTCTCCTGTAAGCATACATTGAAAAAATAATTTGTTCAACATGTTTGTAAGATTATATCCAAACTTCTAGATATCTCATAACCTTTTATTATACAGTTTAGTTCTAAACTTAGGGGATAATACATCTTTCAACTAAGCATCACATCCTTAAATCATTAACTTTGACTCTTTTAAAGACTTAGCATTTCATACTAATATGAAATCTTGGTAATTGATTCAATTGGAACCACTGAAGGTAAGTCATTGCACTAGGCATAACTATAGAAGAAATAATATTGCATTATACAATATCTCCTATTATATTTTCCTCTTTACATAAATACATGCTCTTATGAAATTTTATTGTGAAGGTATTTACTAGAGAATCTCATTCCCTACAGATATCCAAAATTTTAAATCTTACCAAAACAATCTCATTGAAGTGGTTCAACATTCTCAATGCTTAATTTCTACTTAGATTTAAACAATTTGAAGTTTTTAAAATTTTAAATCAACATTTCATTTAATACATATGACTGTATCAAATAATGTAATTAGTAATCTAATGAAATATAAGCATTATCCTTTTATGAATTGTTATTTCATCCAATACATTAACAATTCAATACTATCATCATCCTTTCCCCAAAGGTTGATTTGGTTATTCTTCAACTTGATAAGTTTCATAAATTTCATACGATTTATAATCAAAAGGATACACATATCCTTGTATATAACTATATGATTCTCGTTATGTTGATTTAACTAATATGGAATAAAAGGATAGTCTTGGTTATCCAACTTTAGATTCTTGCCAGTTATGTTAAGCATAAGTCTCCTTTGATCCAACATATATGAACTATTTATATAAAATTATGTCAATAACTTTTACTTAACAATTGATTTCTTATCATGCTTTGAACATTATAATAATATTGAATCTAAATTTAGTATCAAATGCTCATAAGCATGAACTAGACATATATATGATCTCTATTGCGTATAAGCAAGAAAAGTCATGAAATCATTTTCTTCTAATGATAACTATTATCATTCTATATCAAAGCCCTTAATTGTAGTCCACAATTATGCTTTTGATAGGCCAAATTAAGTGGAACAATTCCAACAAAATATTATACCTTTCAACTCTACTCTATGCCACCTTTTACATCTTGCTATCATGATGTTGACAGACATCGGACATATTGTCATCAAAGTTTATGAGAATTAGTCAACTCAAAATGTCAATTCATTTTTGAAAGCTCTATGATTTTGACATATCTCTAAAACTTTGTCACCGGATCCTCGAAAGGGATTATAGCAAAATTTCATAATGGGTATATATTCTTTCTTTTCTAACTTTGAGAACTCTTTTCAAATATAATCCTATGTCTAAGAAATTTGGTTCACTAACTCTTAGTATCAACTATACTAAATAAGGTAATTTCCACTTAGAAAAAATATAAATGTACAAAAAGCAAGTAATTAATTATATGTCATGGCTACCAAATGAGATTAGGACTTTAATAATGCATTTGGTTACTTCCATTATTTTATTCAAAATAATAGCCCTCACTACTATTCAGAAATATTATGCTAATAGGATCTCATTCAAATTTATTTGATCTTGAGTTTGCTCAACAAACCAACTAAACTTAAATTAGGTAGATAACAACTTTATCAATCACATCTCATATGACTTCCATATTAGTTAGGTGACAACTCTTGCCAAAACACATCTTATACATTATTCCTAACCCTACCTCTAAATTTATATGATCATGAGTTTGATCATCCAAATCATACAAATTTAGTTAAGTAAAATCCACTATTATAGGACTAAACATGTTTGGGTTAAAGCAACCTTGAGTTTGCTTAACCAATCTATAATAAATAAAACTCTAGTTTATTCTTATAACAATGGATGACAACAATCACATTCTTAATGTGTACTTAATATTCTAACGAAAGATTTTAATTTTGTTTATCATATCAATCATAAATTTGTATGTAAAATATCATACATATAAAACATACAATTTTACATGCATCCAATATATATATATATATATATATATATATATCAAACATATAAATAAAGTATGCAACTTATGCACTCATAATCAAACTATATGCATAAAACATCAAGCTTTGATCTTCATAATCCAAAATAAAATTCCAACTACTTGGAAAATTAAATTTGATTAATCTCATTGATTCCTAATTGAATTAAATTCGTATTTCAAATAGAAAAAAAACTATTTCCCATTATCTTGACTCATTTAACAAATTTTAATTAAAAATAATTTTCTGATGTTAGAATTCTAGTCAAGTGATAGAATTTAAAGACAGTAAAAAACACACCACAAAACAAATACCTATGCATAGTAACAAAACAATTAGAAACATCCAAGAAACAAATACACAAAATAAAAACAACAAATGAGAAATTTTTGAAAACTTATGAAGAGGGTGGATGTGATGGAGGTGGAGATGGCACATAAAGTCCTTACATCTCCCAAGTCTTGTGGATTTTATTTGCAGCTTTCGCTGTTGACCGGCGATCAATTCCGTTTGTTCATCCAGCTTATTAATTTTCTCTTCTGTCTTTTTGTAAGTGTTAGCCATCTCATTAAGTTTCTCTTCCGTCTTCTTGTAAGTGTTAGCCAACAATATGTATATTTTTTCCCAGTCCCTTGGCTCGTCTTCTTCCTCACTTGATTCGTACAAGCCCACAGCAGCTGCAGAATTAGAAGCCTCGCCTGAGAACCTGGACTTCAGTGTAGTACGTGTCCGAGGATCTCGAAGCTCCATCTTATCGTGCCATAATATTTCCGTACGTCTTAAATATGGTACATTAAAATACTCTCGACAAACAAAGGTTAGTTCACTAACATCAATCTACAAATGCTCAGCCAAAATAGTAGCTAAATAACCCATTCCTAGGGATGTTCCCTTCTTTGACATAGATTAAATCAAAGATTACGAAAAAAGAGAGAACATGTTAGGTTTAATCCTTTCATCTATGCAATATAATAACGACAATTCCTTAACAGAACATTTATTGCTCTGAGTTTTTCCGAACACATTATGACACATGAATTTATGTAGGAGTAGCCAATCAGCATAAATAATGTGCGAGTTGTTTGTATTGTGAGGATCAAACTCAGGAAAACAATTAAAAACCTCCAATAAACTGTACTTGAGAAGTCCTTATGACAACTTTCTACCTCTAACCTAGAAAACTGAAAAAGTTCACGTAACAACTTCTCATCCAAACTACAAAGCTGACCTTGTAACCAAAATTTCTTAGGTTTACGTGATTCAAACTTTAACTCTAGTGTAAGTTCATGAAAAAGGGATAATCTATCTGAACAAATCATTCCCAACTGCCTTTATTAGCCGATGTCATCACTTTATCTTTCAACCCAATATCTTCGAACACTTCAAAATTAAAATATCGTGGTGCGAGAATCAATCTACTTTTGAGAGAGGCATACCTCAACCCTTCTTCCGCCGAAGAAATAGGAAAATAAGCATCATGATCGGCTGCAATATCTACATCCATTTCATCTCTTAGCTTAGCTTCAATTTCTAATACACTTTTCTTTGATCTTGGAGCCATAATGGCGTAAAAACCTGCAAAACATACCCAAACAAATACGACCAATTTTATAACCCTAAAAGATAAGAACCTGCAAAAACCGAGGGATAAAGGAAAACCAGAAACAAAAATAACTAAAATGTCCGCAAATATCAAGCTTTAAATGAAAATTTTAAACTGACTTAAAGATTTTGTGAAAACTTGGAACAAAATTAGCAACTGTTAGGAAGAGAGTCACGAAAGAACACAGAAGACTCTTCATTTCATACGCGCCACTATAACTAAAAATAATTACATAATTAACAATTACTTAATCATAAAAATTAATAATTACGTTATTAGCAATTACTTAATAATCTGAATTGCTAAAAACATATAATAATTAATTATTATAAAATAACCCGAATAAAAATTTATAATATTTAATATTACTCATCAGATTTTTCTTCTTTGATGTCACGTGACCTTTTTACTTAATGTCATGGGTGTCATGACACTTTTTCATATAATTAACATTATACATATTTGATCTAAAATGAATAAATAATAATGCATATTATTTAAATATACTTAATTATATTGCTTTTGATATAATTACTAAATATTATTAAATTATTTTATTTATCTTTAATTATTATATAGTTTATATGAATGATAAATTTTTCATCCTATTATTTCAATATACTACTATTATTTTAATATACTTAAATAATAGATATGATATCATTAATAGTTATTATAATATGATCAATTGATTGTATTAAATTTATATGTTAATTAATATTAATACGTACTATTTAAATATATTATAAAGAATGCTTATGACAACCTAATTAATTAATACAATTATTAATAATGATTATTAGTATATTATTAATTATTTGATTTATTAAAATATAGTTAATTGATTAAATAATCAATATCAATATTTTCATATTACTACATTAATGATTATTGTTAATGTTTATTCATTATTATATAGTTTATATATATATATACAGCCAGAAACTTGCATCTCTTGGAAGGATTTGGTGGCTCTTCTTAATATATACAGCCAGAAACTTGCATCTCTTGGAAGGATTTGGTGGCTCTTCTTAATGGAAAACACCAATAGTGGGAATTTTAACAATTATATTCCTATTAGCCAACTACAGTCATAAATATGAGCCATAATCTTATGGTGCACTTTCATGTCGTTTATATAAATTGACCTTCAAAGAGTTGATAATCCCCTTGCAACTTATTGAAAATACTATTTTCCCTATATTTTGGGCTAAAAACAAAGTTCAAACAAAGTTTCGAGAGACAAATGAACAAATTACCTGATATTTCATTCCACAGCAGTATACTGTTCTTAATATTACATCGTTATTATTAATAAATAAACTTAAACAAAGTCACACCCGTTACTAATCAAAATTTTTCACAGCACTCACGAATTACACCTCATCTTGTTAGAACCTGATCACGTTAGAATCCATAACTGATCATGTTAACCTATCAACTAACATAAAAATTCAACAAAACCTCTACAACAAAAACATTAACACTATATTAACATCAAAAGTCACAATTGTACCATTCAAAAATCGAAATTTTCTTCTCTAAGAATGAACATTCACAATACATGTATAAGTGTTGTTTTTTCTTCTTTTTGACGATGACACACTATACCTATCCTTCTCTTGTTTTTTCTTCTTTTTGACGATGACACACTATACCTATCCTTCTCTTTCCTCACCATCTTCTTCTTAGCACCATCCTCTTTATCAACAATTACATTAACAACATCCAAGTCGATTTCTATCCCTTGAATTTTGTCTCCCCTTTCTTCTTCCAATTTTCTCTTCTCTTTCTTCTCCTTTTTTCTTTCCAAGAACATTGGTAAAGATATTTAGTAACATTCACTAATTAACAGTTACATCAAATTAAGATAAGAAAGAAAACTAGTAAGATAAGAAAGAAAACTAGTCATTAAAAACATTCAACCATAAAAGCACAAACACAAGAAAAAGAACAATAATAACAACAAATTATTTTCTCATTTAATAATTAAAGATGTTAAATGATCATTTTCACGAACATAACCAAAGATTTTAAAACTCATAATAATTCATAAACAATCTATTACTCACATGCATAACCGTTATCCACAAGTACATCAACTAAAAGACCATTAATAAGTGTGATAGACACTCATTCAATTCTCCCCTTTTTCAACTACTCAAAGGTCAAAACCATTCACTTATTTTTCATTTCATGTTAAACATGAACCATAAGCTTGCTAACTAATCCAATCTTCACTACTATATATCTGACACAGACATTAATCTAAAGGTCTTCATTTTGGTTGTAATGAGGCCTTGGTTAAGGTATGGAAAAGATAAAATTTAGCTTAAAACTGAAGGACTAATTGAGCATTTAAAATGATGTACAAATAAAGTATAAAACATAAAAAAATTTCTTTTCAAGAATCTACTTTACTTTTACAGTGAACCCTTTTCCCTCTTTCTCTTTTTCTTTCTTCACTTTTTCTTTTTTCCCCTTTCCTTTTTATTCAATTTTTTCTTTCTTCTTCAGTTGATATGATTTGCTTTTTTGCTAAATGTACAGCAACATATATCCCTCTTTTTATCTACCATTTTCTTCTTTCTTCTTCTGTTGATATGATTTGCTTTTTTACTAAATGTACAGCACCATATATGCCTCTTTTTTTCCCTCTTTTTTTACTAAATGTTCCCTTTTTTTCCCCAATGTGCAACAACATATATACTTTTTAAATGCTCAACTTGCCCTTATGGCGGGTATAGGAGATAAACAATAAAAGACAAAGCTTATGTTTCAGGTTTTAACCAAAAAAAGGTCTCATGCAAGCTCAAAGAGGTTCACTAAAGATAATAACGTGGTGGCTTTTTAAGCTTTGGGGTTGTATCCTAAATGCCTTCATCATTTTAGTGTCTGCATAAGATTGTGTAATCTTGACTAGTATTCATATGCAAGTTCTAGATTTGTTTAACATGAAAGAATACTCTCAACAACGAATACTTTTAATTGGTCTTAAACCCTTACCAAATGAAAGTGTCATTCATCTATCACAACTAGCTAATAGGCTTTCAATTGAAATCCGAATCAACCAACTCATGCATGCAAATATATTTATTCACTTATATTATGCATTTATAACCCCACTTAAGTTCGATCAATAATCACACATCTTTAACTATTAAACAAAAAAATAAAGATGATACATACAAAAATCATAGTCAACATCACAGGAAATTAAATAAAAGATCTAACATGCAAACAACACTAATTAAGCCAAACAATGAGATAAAACAAAATTTATCACAAACAACCAAAATAATCAAAGAAAATTAGAAATACGATACTAAGATGGAGGCATACGCTTTTTGGAGCGAGGATTCAAATTTACTAAGAAATCCTTGATCTCCACGATACTTCCCTTAATCCTTTCCAACCTCTCATCTATTCGCCGTTCAAAAACAATAAGTTGATTTGTTAATGATTGATATTCGGCAGAAGTAGGTGCAATGTTAAATTGCGTACCTTCATGTGCCAAAGGGCCTTCCCTTTGCGTACCTTTACCTCTCTCAGACCGATTACGCTCAGTAGTTGAAGGTTTTGTCACCTTACTGCTAATAACAACATAGCAATCGCCTTGCCGCTTTGTAATCTTCATTGACACCAAAGACTACAAGTCTAAACTAAAATTCCCTGGAACTAACTACATGCTTGTTCTCTCATTCAATAAACCTAAATGCTCTGCAAATTGAGTAACAAATGCCCCAATAACTATTTTCCCAACACTAACTATCGCTACATTCACCATATGCTCACTTAACCAATAACCAACATTAAACTGCTTGTCATGCACCATGCACCACAATACAAACAATTCAGATTTAGAAACTGCACCCTGACAATCTCCTATACCAAATATTGTGTAAGTTAAAAACCTATGAAGATAGCGTAAACTAGGATCCATTAAAGTTGATGATTTTGACCTACTTGGAGAAAAAACATTTCTTGAATTTGTAATTTTACTCCAAAATTCTCTAAGCCTAAATTCATCATCAAAACCATGTAACTCACTATGTGGAAATCCAAATAAATCATTCAGTTTATTTAAACCAAGAAGATGCATCGTATTCATTAATCTGAATATCAAATTAATCACGATGCCATCTTCGTTATAGATCAATTTTAAAGTTGACAAAAATTCAAGAGTTAATTCAGCATATGAATTCTTCCTAAAATTTGCAAATTTGTCCCATCCTATGTTATGCAATAATTCATTAACTCGATTTGCAATTCTTAACTCAGTTATACCTGCATGATCAATGAATCTATTTGGCATAATTGAACGATTTTTTAAAGTTACATACCTTAATTGCTCCTCAGCATTTTTAAACTAAAGGCAAGGATTTCCTAAATTAGGGACATCGCCCACTTCAGAAGATAAAGATGGCCCAAATCTTGTACGAGGCATGATATAAATAATAATCAAGAATCAAAATATTTTCATTAACCTCAAACCAAACAGAGCAATTTATTACTCATTAGATTTAGAACAGTTAAATATAATTGACAAATATAAAATCCTACAGTAATATAAATCTAACAAGTCATAAGAAGAACACACATTCATTTTAAATATACATCCTTCAATAAATAATAATAAAATTCAACATTAAAATGAAAAAAATTAAATTCTTTTTATCTTTTCACTTCTATAGTATATCAAAATGTTTTATAATGTAAAACTTTAATTATTTAATAATCAATATAGCGATTCATTGAAAACTTAAATATACTACATTCTCAACTGGCAAAAGGGAATAGCCAAGACTAATGCTATTTATAGGCATAAAATACCTAATTTTTTTACATACAAATTAACATATTTATATGTACATGTTAAATATGATTCAAACACTCTGAACAGTGCAACAGGTTTCATTACATCCATAACTATGTAGACTACCACGTTTACATCAAACTCTAAAAATTTTGCTTTATCCAAACCCCCCCTCCGGCCCTCCCCTACCGTTGCTACCAAATCCTCTCTCTCACTGGTTCGCGTGTTGCATTTATTTCTCACTGTCTCTCTCTCTTCTTCTCTCATCTCCGGTGACTCTCCTCTCCAACACCCACTCAACACTACCCATCGTCTCTTTGTCACAGTTATGGCTCACGAACAGACAATGCATGCACACTATCGTCGTCTCACCTTCAGTCAATCATTCCTCACTCCTCACATACAACAGAACACAACACACCAAGTAAAACAAACTAGAAGAATGAAGATTCAAAGTTATGTCGTCTTACCTAGTCTGAGGGATTTGAGAGGCGATAAATCGAAGAGCTTTCACGCTTTAGGGATAAATTCAGAGAGTTGAGGAAATTTCTCGATCTTGACTCTTGGGATGTGGGCATCTGGCAATTACTTAAGGGTTTTAACTTTTTTGTGTGATAATTCAAAAATTCAAAGTTAATCAGATGTCCATATACACATGTACATATTATATTAGGGGATTTTCGACTTTTGCTTTTTAAACATTCTGGATCAATTAAACAAAGATATGTATTTAGCTCCTAGGTTATTTTTACTTGTTAAATAAATACCAGAAATTTTTAAAGCTCAAATGAGTTTTTATTAATTAAAGAAAAAATAATTATGATAAATAATAACAAATAAAGTAAATTAATTTTATACTTAAATTATACATAATGATTATATATTAATCTATATTTTAAACATAATATCAATATTTGTTTGTATATATCATTGATGTAACATTTTATTTTTTACTAACTTAAAATCCTTTTATAAACATTCTAAACTTCATTCATGTACCAATTGCAATTATAATATAACAATATCTACTAATTTGAGTATTATATATGACGTCAACTCATTCTAATTATTCATGGACTGTATATATCAAGCATGAAAATTTTTTTGAACATGTATTATTAGTGATTTTAACATAAATCATCGATCTCTTAATTAATTTAGAGCCCTAAAGTCAAGTTTGTCAACCAAATTTTATTTTGATATTTATTTTATTTACTTATTATTTGTTATATGATGAAATTAAAATATTTTAAATATTTTATATTATTCTTAACTTTATATTGCTTTGATGATTAAATGATATTTTATATTAACTATGATTATTATTTATATATAAAATATGTGACAAATAATGTAAACAAAAATAAATAAATGATTGTTATTTTAAATTTCAAATATTGTGATTTTAGAGACATTATTGATGTCAACTTATAAATTATACAGTATATATATTAAAGGACTATTTTAAAATTTTAAAAACAATCAAGAACTATAAATATAATAATTAAATGTATTAATTATAATAATATACATATATTTTTATAAATTTTTTAAATTAATTATATGACTATAGTATATATATTAAAGGATTATTTTTAAATTTTAAAAACAATCAAGAACTATAAATATAATAATTAAGTATATATATATATATATATTGTCTAAACTTGTTATAGCCGTGACTCTTTTTTTCCTCTTTTTTTAAATATAATTAATCATTCAATTATTTATTTTAAAATAAAAATAAATAAAA
>JANZXR010051832.1:0-12868 GCA_027575705.1 Erythroxylum echinodendron | reverse complement strand
TGAGATGTGGTCATTTACCACATCTGGACCCGTTTCTTTGGTCCGACCCGTTCTCTGGAAACGGGATGTTACAACTAGTGAGTGTGGTTAACAAAAAGAGTTTTTCCTTTGGGATGTCTCATATTGCTTCCACTTTGGGTGTGTTTTATAATCTTAATATGAAGAATTTGTGTACTACTCCCCATGATATGTTTTAAATAGCCTATTTGAGGCGCTTTGAGATTGTGGAGGTGCATTCTATGGAACTCCGAAATCCTCAGACTCGTATTGTAATGAGAAGCAGGAGAGGCACTAGTATAGTTGCATCCTGACCCTCCACATCCCGCAGCTCTAGAGCCTGAGGAGGAAGCAGTGGAAGCAGAACTAAGTGCACTGAATGGCCACCAACCAATAACAGATAACATCTCAACTTGACGAGCTCAATACTCAAATGTGACAGGTTCATAAGGAGCAACGTAGCTTAAAGAAAAGGTTCCTCAACTTCTGTCAGCAGAACAACTTTGAAGCTCCTTCGGCTACACCATCACCACCATCATCTCTATAAGCCACTTCTTACATTAAACTTTTCATTTATGTCATTTTCTTTTGTTTGATTTCCTGTCATTTCTATTTGGTTTGATTTTATTTTCTTTAGTGTGGTTTTATGTCTTTTGTTTATTTTTGTGTCATTGTTTTTGTTTGTTTTATTTGAGGTCATTTTCCCTTATTGGTTGTTGTTTTGTCACATTGAGGACAATGTGATCTTTAAGTATGGGGAGGTGTCATTGACTTTCTTAATTGCATTGTTTGCATTTTGTTAATTAGGATGCATGTTTAGGCATATTATATGTGCTTTGTGTTAGCAATGGTGCTTTATGTTAGCAATAGAACCGTACTTGAATCACTTCGATAAATATTGCCATAAAATTCTGTCATGTTAGTTGGAATTAGATTGAATGCATGCTTGAACTTGGATTAGGCTAGTTAAGTAGAAAGTGAACTATATAGAGTGATGAAAAGTAGATGGTTACCTAAGCTTATTCATAAATTGACATTTGAATAATAAGGTAGTGTAGAGATGCATAATGAGCTTTCATTTGAACCAAAGTGAGGATTGAGCCATATGACTCTATTTATAGTCATGTCATTTCTTTGTTGAGTGTTATTTCCTTAGGTTACTATCTTCAGAACTTGCTTTGAATCTGTTTGAGTCTACTAGATACATACTTAATAGAGATGTTTTAGGCCCTTTTTGTATTAACCCTTCGCTTAAATGACCTACTCATTGATTATCCCTTGCTACCCCCAGTGAGCCTTAACCTTTTGTTTCTTGAAAACACCCAAAATTTTAAAACTTTAAACCCTATTATCCTACCCTTTCACAAGCTTAGTAATGTATTAAGTGATACATTAATTGAGATTGTGTTAAAAATTTTTCCAAGTTGAGTTGAGTATATTTCTGCCTGCGGATTACAATGTATATAGTTGCTTTTGTATTCATAGTTCTACCATTTATGAAAAAAATGAAAAAAGTGTTGAAAAGAAAAAGAAAAAGAAAAAGAAAAAGAAAAAGAAAAAGAAAAAGAAAGGATAAGAAACAAAAAGAACAATCGAGTAGCATAAATGAGTGCAGAATACGACATTAGTTATGTTTGGATGTTTTTGAGTTATGCTTTATTATCCCATTTTATCCGTTCTTTTTTACTTTACTTATGCTTGTGCTTAACCCTCACTACAACAAAATATGGAGTTTAATGACACAAAAGGTGGAGTTTTTAGAATTTTTTTGCGTTTTAAAAATAATTTTAGACGCTTTATAAAGCTTAAAAAAAACAAGTGTCACAAAAACTATTTTCGACTATTTTCTACGTCAAAAAAACATAGATTTTTTACACATCTAAGCGTTGAAAATCTATTTCCACATAGATGCATGAACAACATACATTTTCGACGATTTTCTTAGACACATAAATGCTATTTTAGACGCTTTGTGTAAGCTTTTAGATGGTTTTTTCTGTCGATATTTTTCACTTTTAGATAGTTTTTTACGTCAAAAAATTCCACCATTTTTTAGTAAAAAAATAAGTTTACAATTTGCTTTTTCATCTTTTTAAAGATCACTCACATGCATATTATTATAATAAATTTTATAAATTAATCTAAAATATGTATCTGCATATTATTATAATAAATTAACACTTTTGTTAATAAAATTCCACCATTTTTTAGTAAAAAATAAGTTTACAGTTCGCTTTTTGCATCCTTTTTAAGATCACTTACATGCATATTATTATAATAAATTTTACAAATTAATTTTAAATATGTATTTGCATATTTTTATAATAAATTAACACTTTTGTTAATAAATATATATTATATTACACAAATTTATATGTATATAATAGCACAAATTAGCTAAAATAGATTCATTCTAGAGTCCATTTCCATTGAAGAAAGCACACTATTCTCATTCTTCACCCTTTTAGCTAAGTCCACCCAGTCACAACAAAAACCAACTATCCTATATGTTCCATTGTAATCTACTTCAAAAATATTAGTTAATTTTTCATAATATTTTTCTCCATCAATTACTCATATCACCACGGCCTAATCCCATTATACCATCAACATGCTAACTGTAAAGGTTAGCAGTTTCCAAATTTTCACACCCAAAGACAGCACGTTGGGAATTAAGTTCACTTTGATTAGCAAAGGAGATAAAGTCCTCAACAAGTATCCCACTTCTAGTACTCATTTCAGCATATTGTCTCTCATAAACGCACAGTTCCTTGTCATCATCACAGTTGCAATCTATGTTGCATTTTACAGGTTGATAGGTACTAGACAATTCTGGCTAAAAACCTGGATCCTAATGAAATGCAATATATTCAACGTTAGAAGCAGATTTTATATTGTAGCTAAACGGATTTTTGTATAGCGATTTACTTTGTTAGCTCATCATTCACTGGTAAGTATAAAGCATTCTTGTTCCATACGAATAAATCTCACTTTAAACAACTATTCCAAGAAAGGAATTTCCATGAGACAAATGTAGCCTATATATATAAGAAAACGTGATCACCTTGTGCCTAATCACCTTGTGCCGTCCGCATCTCTCGCAATTCAAGCACGAAACGTATGTAACAGTACTACTTATATCTACGATTAATGTAAATTCTGAGCTGACGTTCCGATCCAAAGACACGTTGTATAATACCTAGCAAAATCGAATTTCAAAACTCATATCCAAACCAAACAAGATAAGCACAAATGATATCCTTTGTATTCCATACATAACCGTAAATACCCTACTCATTAAAAACGAGATCATCGTAGAGTCGAATGTGAGCGTTGCATCCCATTTTGAAGTCCGACATCTGAAGGTGGCAAAGCTGATTAGATAAGGCCCTGGAAGCATTCGGGGAAGAGAGAAAGAGTGGCAACACCATGGAAGGGCAATTGGCGGAAAAGAGAACAACGGTAGCGTTGGCCTTAATGCTGTGAAGTGGAATGATGCCGTTGTAGAAGAGTACGACGAAGAGGACAATAACAACTAAGGAGACGGGCAGTTGAATCTGTTACAAAGTCATTGTTGGCCCTATGATTCAAGACTCGAGAAAGAGAGAGTTTCTGAGATTAGCAACCAAAAGCCTACGATGGTTATTAAGTGAGAAAGCAAAATCAAATTTTTTTGGACAACTAAAACTTACGAAGAAGGATTCATTTATCTTAATATATCAATATAACATCTTCTCAACAGCTCAATTTTAAGAATTACAACTTTTTGAGTAAACGACTTTCATAGCTACCTTTCTCCATTTTTTAACTAAACGTTTTTAAAAATATATAACCACAAATTACCAATTTTCCTTTCCTTTCCTTACAGAAAACGCTCAACATTTATAATTTATTTACAAGTCAAACTCATATTAACTAAATGTTTTTTTATAATTACTTACTTTTGACATTAATTAATCGTTATTCTTGGATGCATACTCACTACAAATGGCAACAATTCTTATCCCACAATTAGAAATTTTAGAAATTTTAGACTCTTTTTTAGTATATTTTTTAGACAAATTTTGTTGTCTTAAATAAATTTCTAAAAACTCCACTAATTCTTAGATTATTTAAGACAATTATTAGATGTGTCTAGGTATAAGCATCTAAAACCTCCTTATTTTAGTGTAGTGCCTTTTTCCCATCTTTTGACCTACCTTAACCCTTACCATATTACAATCATAAACATGCCCTTTTGATCTATTTATGAATGCAATCATTGTAGAGGAGAATTAATGAATTAGCAAGCCTATGGTAGTGTAGTTTCCTATAGCAAGTTTAAGCGAAACACTAACCCATAAACACTTCAGAGAAGTGAGTGAAAATCGTGAGGAAATTCAGTCTACACCTTTACTTATCTTTGAGTGATTTTGTTAATTATGAGTTTACTTATGTACACCAATGAAAAAGTAGTCATGATATGCGCATTAACTTGATATTTGAGTTGGCTTAAATTTGAGGGATTGTATGCTTTGATCTTTGTGAAAATGAAGTGATAGAATTGATTGGTTGTATTTATTTTGCTTAAGGACAAGCAAAGATTCAAGTGTGGGGATGTTGATAGGTGTGCATTAGGATATGTTTTTATAGGTAATTGGCATGTGTTTTCTAGCATAGTTGTTAATTATTGTTCTAGTTTAGGATTCATTTTGTATGTTTTCGTTAAGTTTGATTTTTATTATTGTTCTTGTGTGTTTGATGTTAATTGAGGGCAATAATTGACTATTTTTATGTAGGAAGAAGGAAGGAGCAACTTGGAGGGTGAACCAAAGATTAAAGAGGAGAAGAAATGAGGAGTGCATCTGTGATAAATTCTCACGTTCATGGAAATCTTGCAAATTCCCACGTCATGTGGGAATTACAGAAGAAAATGAGAGATGCATCTATGACAAATTCCCACTAAAGATCAAAGAGGAGAAGAAATGAGGAGTGCATCTGTGATAAATTCTCACGTTCATGGAAATCTTGCAAATTCCCACGTCATGTGGGAATTACAGAAGAAAATGAGAGATGCATCTGTGACAAATTCCCACGCTCGTGGGAATCATGCAAATTCCCACAAACATGGGAATTACAATCTGAGGCAATCTTCTAGACTTCATTAAGCTTAGAATTTGTGGACTATAAAAAGAGAATTAAGCCTCCATCTTCAAAAGAGACGACACCCACTTGTAGAAACACCATCTTTGAGTGAAGAACACATATTTGGAGCATTAAGGAAGGATTGAAGACAAGGATCATTATCAAGATTGGGCAAAATAGCACATCAACACTAAAATTCTAGATTTTGGCAAAGAAGAGAAGGAATCCTTCTATTCAATTTTCTGTCATTTTAATCTCTTCTATTCTTTGTAAAAATGGATGATTTGAATGTCGATGATGTTATGGAGACCATGTTAGGCTAATTTTATTTTAGAGATTGCTTTTGAAACTCTTATGTTGAACTTCTATTTTATTGAATTGAATACAATTGTCTTTGTTGATTGTTGTTTTTAATTGTCTTCTTACAATAAATCGAGAGAGTAAGTGATATAAAATTTGTGTAGGATTGTACAACAAAAGTTAGCAACCCATAGTCTAGCAATCATCACGTTAATTGAATAGTTAGAAGAGAGATCTCGACTAGTCAATTGATCACCTATAGGATAGTTTGATAACTAATTGAATCGGTAGAGTCATTAGGTAGGTTAAAAGATCGTCCGATTGATTCCCATTAATTTGATTAGGAATAAATAGTTACACCTTGAGAGAGGGTAATTAGTACATTCGAAAATCTAGGATGAGACATAATTCAATCGATAAAATAGGAAGGAGACAAAATAGGAAAAAAAGCAATCTCTAGTATTTAAATTTTTGAATTCAGATTTTCTGCAATTTCGGTATTGTCCATTGTTACATTAGTCTTTTAATTTTAATTTAATTTTTCAGATTATTTTCATTTCATAATTTAATTTCTTAAACAAGTTGTGTTTAAATTAAGTGGTGTTTAGGCATCAATCCTTGTGGGATCGATATCCAGTCTTTTTACTACAAGTCATGACCCGTTCACTTGTAGATTTTGATTGTAAAACAAATAGATAGGCTTTACCATCAACAGACACTATATCCATACTCTATGTTCAATTAGAACAGTAGATGATGAAACGAGTAAAGTATACATCAGAACCTTTCATAGACAGGTTAACTCAAACAACTTTGACATTCCTAATATTTGGTCCATCATGCATGCCAGTCTTAACCTATAATTATAATTTGTTGAATTAAAGAATTAAAGATAAATAAAAATAAGTTTTAATTTATCTAATTCTTATTATGAATTAAAATTATAATTTGTAATCATTGGCAATATATTACGAATCTAATAGGTCACATATAAATAGTAGTTAAAAAGAGAAAAATCAATTTAAATTAAGTTGGACTTAATTGTGAAGTGTTTAAGAAACTTCAAAGATCAAATATAAGATACTCGATTTTACTAAAATTAAATTAAATTATAATTAGAGTTTGAATTTATTTGGAATATTTAATTTTAATAAAAATAAAATCCAAATGTTTTTTTTCCTGATATATAGGAAATAAGCATAAGGGAGCTAGGACTTCTCCTTATTCCTCTTAAAAGTTGAGTTTCTTTTTATCTACTATATGAATATTGTTAGAGATTGGACACTTGGACAACTTGTGGTTGACATATCAAAAAGGTTTTGGAAAAGGTTTCGGTGAGAATGTCGAATCATGTACAATTCTTTTATTTTATGATCTATATTATTCAATATTTTTTGTATAATTCAATTCTTTCAATATACAATATCCCGATTAAATATAGAATATGAAATTCATATCTTGTTTATTCTAAGTACAATCATATTATTTCTTCGCCATTACTAATTGATTTTATTAATGATATTCAAAAAATATTTTCAAAGTGTTGTTCCATATTGATTAAGAATATCTTCGTATCACTACTAATTGAGAAAAAACGGAGTATTCTCTATAATTATTTTATAGTGATGAATCTTATATCAACCATTCAATTACTTTCACATAATTCATTTTATGTACAACTACTACTATTTGAGCTACCTTTGACAAAGATATGTAATGAGTAGTATCAAAACATAGTAAGTTATATATAAACTTTGAAGATCTAAAATTAAAGAATCACTTGTACAATTATCATAATGAGAATTTCTATAAACATATAAATAACGTTTCAAATGAAAATTTCATATCAGGTCAGTTCAATAATTTTGTTCTCTAACAAGTACCTACATGACGTATATTTGTTTGTGAGATCGACTACTTTCTTCATAAAAAAGAAACATAACGTGTGAGATTGACTCCTTGTTTTATAAAAAAACATAACTTATGTTAGTTCTTCTATTAACGTCCAATTTCAAAAACCAATAATTAGGAATAATTTAAAAAAGACATAAATAGAGTATGAATTCTAAATTATAAACTCATTATAATTTTATTAGTAATATACATATTTTATAGACTTTTTATATTAACTTTTGTAACATAATTATTTAAAGACATTATTTATTTTACATATCAATTAATTAAAAAATATAAGATAAAGAATGTTTTTAAATAACTAAGTCATAAAAACTAAAATCAATCAATTGGTTAAAGAACATAAACCAACAATATTAGAATCAAACTTTAATTTTTTGATAAGTTAATTGGGAACAATAGTAGTTTCATGTTAGTATTTGCTTTGTTTTATTTATTATGATGTTCTAAAAATGACTCCAACTGGCAATTTGGGCCGTGAAAGCATGATTTACTACCAATAAAAATAATTTTGATGTTCTTTTAAGTCTTTCAAAAAATTTCTCCTGCCAAAAGATAAGCTACCACCAAATTAAAATTCTAAATTACTTGCTCTCAAGCATCAGTGAATGAATTATTGTTTTATCCACACTAGACTACGAAAAAGAAAACTTAAGTAATACGTAATTTTTATAAAACCGCATGCAAATTATTACCACCAACATTTTATAGTATAACTAAACAAGAATGAAAGGAGGACAGCTATGTGCAATATCGGAATAGAGGCTCACAAAAGTCTTGATAAAAAAACAAGAAAATGGTAATCCATAAGGGATATATATCATGTGCATGGATGAATTTAAATGTCTGTCGACTAGAGAATAGAGATACATGTGTTGAGTATTAGATTTCTGTGACAAGGTAATGGGGTTCATAATCCTCAAACTCTCGGCAGTGATAGAATACGATATGAAATCTTTGAGACCCTGCTTGATTGATGGAAAAGTAAAGTAAATTTGAAATATGATTCATGGGAAAATAAATCTATAGAAAGTAAAAATATTTACAAGTTTGGATACTTATAAGAATTCTAATAGGAAAATTAGGTGAATTTTTATTATAATGTTTGGTATGCATAAGTATTTCATGAAATCTAATTTAATTTTGACTTATGTTTTTATTTATATCCTTATCAAATAAAAATTGAAATCGTTAAAAAATGTTAATTTATAATACAAGTTATATTATTAAATATTAATTTTTTCATTTCTAATATTTTAGTCATAAAATATTGTTTTATTATTCTTAAAAATTATTATTAATTTTCTACTTATTATTAATTTTATTATTACCAAATTTATTATTTTTTTATCAATTACATTTTATTATTATTATTATTATTATTATTATTATTATTATTATTAATTTTATTATTCTTATTAATTTTATTATTCTTAATATTATTAATTTTTAATTATTATTAATTTTATTATAACCAAATTTAATAATTTTATCAATTTCATTTATTATTATTATTATTATTATTATTATTATTATTATTATTATTAAAATTTATTATTCTTATTAATTTTATTATTCTTAAATTAATAATATTATTAATTTTCTGCTTATTATTAATTTTATTATAACCAAATTTATTATTTTTATCAATTACATTTATTATTTTTATTATTAAATTTATTATTATTCTTATTATTATTATTGCTTTCTACTTATTATTATTCTTATTATAATTAATTTTATTTATTATTATTATTATTATTATTATTATTATTATTATTATTATTAATTATTATTATTAAATTTCTTATTATTACAAAAGAGTTGTTGTAAAGTTGACACAGAAGGAATGGCTGAATTGGATAGTCTATTCTTTAGATTAAATTCTTAAGGAAAGTAATCTAAATACCAAGAGAATTGTGGGATTTAGAATCTAAGGAAAATGCTATTACTTTCCCTAGATTAGGAAAGTTTTTACTTTCCTAACTACCCAAAAATATAAACCAAACATAATAATATAAAATTTAGAAAAAAGATTACTTTCCCGGGTAAAAATTTATGCTAACCAAGCAAGGCCTAAGTGACATTGTGCGAAAGGAAATGAAATCTTTTGGAGAAATATTTAGATCAAATAATGATATAAAATTCATAAAGTAATGTAAAAATAATCATTAATTTTTTTTTTGGGTGCAAACTTACTCACACGTCGGTATTTGAATATTTTATTTTAAAATATCAACTTTTCATGATGTCATTTAACAATCTCATTTATTTTGCCTCTTTATATTAAGTTAAAGTTTCCACATATTTTTATAGGAATTTATGAAAATTTCATTGAAAGATTTGCATATGTTATTCAACTTCAATAATGGATAATCTCATTGTCTTAATAGTAAATTCATCATTTCTTGGTCATAATTTTTTATTTCTTAAATCATATTTATTTTAATAAACTTGAGTATTTTTGCATAATAAATAATCTATATGTCACTAATTTAAAAACGTAATGTAATTTTTAAGAGTTGAACTTGTATTGTTACTTAAGAGTACAAGTACGTGAGTATCTTATCATAAATTTACATTGATTTAGCATTTCATAAAATTTTGACTTGAGTTTACGATTTAGAGCAACACTTAGTTTTCAACACTATATACATGGAAAGAAAAAGATAGTATAAGAACAAAAAATATATTAAAGTTATTTCTGAAAATATAGAATAAAACATTAAAAAATATCGATTAAATTTAATTAGCTATTTAACTTTGATTAACCGTAAGAAATAATACGTCAAACATGAACATATGGTTGAAAACAGTAAAGATTGAATTTGTCACAAGTTCGATTAATTCATTGGAGGCGCGGTTCAGAAAATTGGAGAAAATATTTCTGCCAATGAGTTTTTATTTGCGACTGTTCTTGCCAATGAACCTTATGGTCTGTCATTCTTAAACAAAAATTATACTACTTTTCAATTGTACCAATTTACTGTTTTCTTTTCAATTTGTGCGAAATTCCAAGTCAATTATTGATTTTATATTGGCGTCTTCTACCAGCCAAAAGCAAGACAACAGATGTCGCAGTGCCTTTCCAATTGCATCGCTATGGAATTGAACAAAGTGGAAGAACTTTCAATGTTTTTGTGATGAGTAAAGCCTTTTTTTTCTTCCTTTCTTATCATTATCGTGTTGGAAACTAACCATGATCGATTCATGACATACCAAAAAAATAAAATTTTACAGTTTACTTAGATCCAAACAATTAAATAAATTGAAAAAATTAAACCTGATTATAAAATATGAGATCATACTTGATTCAATTTTCTTGTTGAAATATTTTCGAAAATTTTTTGATATATCAACTACGAGTATTTCACACGTCTAACTTTTAATAGTATTCACAGAACAGTTACTCAACTTTTGAGAGGAATAAGCAGAAGTGTTAGGTCCTTATGCTCATTCTTATTTATAGAAAAAGTAATAGAATTTTTTAAATTTCTATTAAAATTTAATACATCAATAAGAATTAAGTCTAACACCAATTATAATTAATTTAATTTTAATAAAATCAAATATCTCATATTTAGTCCCCAAAGTGAGAAAATTTAATTTTAATTAAGTTGGACTTAATTGAAATTTCTCCTTTAAACTCCTCTTTATGTGTAACCAATTAGGTTCCTAATATATTGACAATGATTATAAATTATAATTCTAATTTATAATTAAAATTAGATAAATTAAAACTCCTTTTTAATTATTTGTAAATATTCAATTAAAAAATTTATAATTATAGATCAAGATTGAAGCCTAGCAATATGTATGACCACCCAAATATCAAGAATGTCAAAGTGGTTTGACTTTATATATCTATGGATGGCTATGATGTATAATTTTATCCTTTCGTCATCTAATGTTCCAATTAGGAAAGTATGAATATAGTGCCTACTCTTTTGTATCCAATCATGTTCATTCTTGCTAATTAGTAATTAATTTATGATTGATATTTGAAAATATATTTTCATATGTCAATTCACTCTGGCCAGAGAATCTCTTAAATCATTACTAATCAAGAATAGTAGAACATTTTTCTTATTAATTTAGAGTGACGAATAATTTATTTACTTACTCAACTTCCTCCATATGGTTTATACTGCATTAAAGTACTATCGAGTGAATTATCATAAATAGGATGGTTCATAAGTAACGTCATAAATAGGATGGTTCATAAGTAACATCAATACAAAGTAATTTCTACTTAAGATACCTTGGTAATCTAAAGTCCAATGATCAATTATACATCACCATTATGAGGAAATCCACAGATATATATGTACTATTTTATTTGGGATTCTCATAGTTGGGTTAGTTTGATGAACTTATTCTCTAATAAGCATTCATACATTAATTTAAGTATTATAATATTTTAATTTATGAGATCAGTTACATTTTGTGTAAGAAAGAAACATAACGTGTGCTAGTTTCAATTCATCAATATCTTATCTTAATGAAACTACAACTAGAAACAATTGAGAAATAATACAAAAATGAAAATTGAATCTCATAATTATGATCTCATTATAATTTCAATTATGCAATAATTATTCTAAGGATTTTACCTTTAGTATTAAAGCATCAAATGTGATTAACATAATACATAAAGATAAAGAATGTCTTCATTAATTAAATAATAATATCATACATCAAATTGCAACCAATCGATTAGCTGTCAAGGCATAAACTAACAATTTCCTACTTGCACTAAAGTCAATCACCTATGTATCTAATACTATATTCATTTATATATCGATCATGTCTCTTCTGAGACAATGGCTTAGTGAGAGGATCTACAGGATTCTCTTTAGTGGGAACTTGGTCCAATGCTATATCTTTCCATTCCACTATCTTTTTGATTAGGTAAAACTTCCTAAATACGTGTTTGGACCATTGATGAGACCTTAGTTTCCTTGCCTACGGAATGGCACAAAGTACAATACTATAGGTTTAATAATGCTAGGAACCACTTCAAGTTTAGTGATAAATTTCTAAAATCCAAAATGCTTCCTTTGTCACCTCTGAAACTAGAATGTACTATACCTCGGTCATTGAATTTGCAATGGTTGTATGTTGGCAACTCTTCCAACTTATTGCACCACCATTAAGAGTGAAGATTTACCTTGACTATGATCTACTATCATTTAGATCTAACTAAAAATAAGCATCTAAATACCGTTAAACTCTCAGTTCAATTCCTCTATAAAACAAGAAAATATCTTTAGTCCTTTTTAAGTACTTTAAGATGTTTTTTACAGCGATCTAGTGACACTCATCAGGATTGGCTTGACTTGAAAACTACTTATGTAACACCCTCTTACCGTAGGGTACGCACCGGGACGCCCGTAGGTCATTCCGATACATATCCTATAATAAGGGAGCGCTACGTGCAATCACTATAATACTCCACATGGCATCATAACAATTGAATAATTAAAACAGTAATTGTAAATCACAAGATTTTTAAAACCAAACTATTCCTCTT
>JANZXR010051811.1:0-12870 GCA_027575705.1 Erythroxylum echinodendron | reverse complement strand
CTTAATCATAAAACTGTAACCCACCTTGAAATCCTTGCTTGCTTAGGTATTGGATCTACAGAAGTCTTTCCTCTTATCTTTTTTTCCTTCATAAAAGACACAACTCTCATTCAACAGAAATTCGGACTTGAATAAACCCATAAGGTATATTTACTAAAATAGATCCTAGAATAATTAAATCCATATATTTCTTAAGCTCTTTAAACCAAAACCCTTCAAAACTCCAAAAGATTTAACATCCACATACCTTGAATCTTCACTAAACAATGAGATTCTTTGATCTACAGAAGGCTCTTCTCTTTCTCTTTCTTTTTCCCTTCTTGAGTAAGCTCAGATTCTCTCTTTAAGATTAAGAGAAATCATGACCTAGTTTAAAGCTTTATTCTTTTAACTCCCCCGAAATTTCTCTTCTTCTTTTTCTATCTTCTTCACGTTTTTGTCTTCTTATTTACAAGACAACATTTTTCCTCTTCCCATTCTACCTTTAAGGAGTGTTAAAAATCCAATTTGCCCTTACTTTGACGCCTTAAGGCTTCTAACCTTAGCAATCTACCTAAAATACCCTTGTGCATTCTTAATTCTTCAATTTAACTCTTCCAATTTCCATCAATACATGAAAGAAGTCCTCTTGGACTTGACTTAATAATTAAACTCCGATTAGAAAAAAATGATTTAACCATAAGATCATCAAATTCATTCAATTCATGCTTACTAAAAAAATTCAAGGTCCAACATTTCTCTCCCTCTAAAAAAAATTTCGTCCTCGAAATTATTACCTGAGTCATCAAAAAGATGTGGATACTTCTCTATCACGGCTTCTAAGGGCTCCTATGTGGCCTCTTCCATCGAATAGTTTCTCCATAGGACTTTGACTAGTAGAACCGTCTTGTTCCTGAGAACTTTCTCCTTGGTATCTAAAATCTCCACTGGAATCTCCTCATAACTGAGATCATCCCTCAATTGAACCTCATTGGTCTGAATGATGTGAGAAGGATCTGACCTGTACCTCCTCAGCATGGAAACATGAAAGACATCATGAATCTGAGACAACTCTGGGGGCAATGCCAACCTATAGGCTAATGGCCCAATTCTCTCAAGAATTTCATAAGGACCCACATATCTTGGACTTAACTTGCCTTTCTTGCCAAATCTCATGACTCCTTTCCATGGAGATGTCTTGAGAAACACTTTCTCACCTACTTCATACTCCATCTCCTTTCAGTGTGCATCGGTATATCTCTTCATTCTATCCTGTGTAGTTTTAAGTCGTTGCTTGGCCAAATTGACCTTGTCAACAGTCATTTGAACCAACTCTGGCCCTATCAGTTTTCTTTCTTCTTCTTCATCCCAACATATTAGAGTTCTACATCTCCTTCCATAAAATGCTTCATAAGGAGCCATCTGAATGCTCGAATGATACGAATTATTGTAAGCAAATTTGACCAATGGTAAATGCTCATCCCAAGCTCCTTTGAAGTCCACCACACATGCCCTAAGCATTCCCTCAAGTGTCCGAATGGTCCTCTCAGATTGACCATCTGTCTGAGGATGAAAAGCCGTACTGAAACTCAACTTAGTTCCCATAGCCTCTTGTAAACTTCCCTAGAATCTCGAAGCAAATCGAGGATCTCTATCGGAGACTATGGAATCGGGAATCCTATGCAATCTTACTATCTCATTAACATACTTCTTAGCTAGTACATGCCGAGGATTAGTCTGCATAATTGCCAAAAAATGGGCTGACTTTGTCAAACAATTTATAACAACCGATATGACATCATGCTTCCTACTAGTCTTAAGCAAACCCATCAAAAAGTCCATAATCACTCTTTGCCACTTCCACTCAGGAATGGACAATGGTCTTAACTTGCCTAAAAGTGCCTGGTGTTCAGCCTTGACTTGCTAACACACACTTACTCACATATTTTGCTACATCTTTCTTCATGCCTTTCCACCAGAAATGTTCCTTCAGATCTCTGTACATCCTGGTACTACTTGGGTGCATAGCATAAGGATCATTGTGTGCCTCATCGAGTATTTCATCTTTCACCTCCTTGACATTTAAAATACAAAGTCTATTTCCAACAGTCATAAGTCCATCATCCCTCATTACCACTTCAGATGTCTTACCATTTTTAACTTCTTCTCGAAGCTTGCTTAGTTCTGCATCCTGTGTCTGTAACTCCCTAACTTTCTCCCTGAGCATCGGTCTTACTCTGAAGTTAGCAACAATACAATTTGGTTCCTCCTATTTCAAGCTTATCTTAAGCTTAGCCATTTCTTCCAATAAAGGCAAATAAACTGTCTGAACATGAGCCATTGAGAACTTCCTACTGAAAGCATACGCTACTATATTTGCTTTTCCTGGATGATACTCAATCATCAAATCATAATCCTTAAGCAGCTCAATCCACCTTCTTTGTCTCAAATTCATTTCTTTCTGACTCAACAGATGCTTGAGACTTTTATGATCTATAAAGATCCGCGTCTGAACCCCATACAAATAGTGTCTCCAAATCTTTAAGGCAAAAATCACAGCTGCCAATTCCAAATCATGGGACGGATAATTCAATTCATGAAGCTTCAGTTGCCTTGAAGCATACCCTATCACCTTGTCTCCTTGCATCAATACATAACCCAAACCCTTCCTTGAGGCATCACTGTACACAGTATAGCCCTCATTTCCAGTAGGCAATATCAAAACCGGAGCACTAGTTAATCTTCTCTTGAGCTCCTCAAAGCTTTTCTGACATTCCTCTCCCCAGACAAATTTATGATTCTTCCTCAATAGCTTAGCCATCGGAGCAGCAATCATAGAAAATACTTCTACAAACCTTCTATAATAACCTGCCAGACTAAAAAAACTCCTCACCTCTGTTAACAACTTAGATGCCTGCTAATTCACTACTGCTTCAACCTTCCTTGGATCCACATGAACCCCATTCTCCGAAATTACATGTCCAAGGAATATCACCTCATGAAGTCAAAACTCACACTTGCTAAACTTAGCATGAAGCTCCTTCTCTCTTAGTGTCTATAACACTCTCCTGAGATACTCCTCATGTTCCCCTTCACTCTTGGAATAAACCAGAATGTCATCGATAAACACTATGACAAACTGATCCAGTTACTCCTTGTTGGCCCCGGTCCCCATACGGAGGTGTCACCATTTGATATTTATTTTTTTACTAGTGGTGGGTTCATATCAATTGAATTTTCGAAATAAAATCTTAGGAAGAGTGAAAATAATTCTTAACAATTTAATAAAATTTATCTATAGCAAAATGTACAAAGAATAATGATTTTAGGTGCAAAAAGGATTAGTAGAAATTGGGTTAAATAAATAAAAATAAAAAAATAAAAAAGTATTACAGTCGGGTAACGATCGTACCATGGTACGATCGTTACTTTAACAAAAAATTTTTGAGTCGCGATTGTACTACGATACGATCGCGACATGGACCAAAGTTCAGCCGCCTCGCGATCGCGATGCGGGAAAATGTCCGGGTCGGTCGCGATCGCAAGGGTCCGAGATCTTGAAACCGTTGCGATCCCGAATGAGTCGCGATGGTAAAGTTTTGGGCCTTTGTTGCGATCGCGCCTTGGTCGCGATCGCGACATGGCGAATAATTCGCACGGTCGCGGTCGCACCCCTCACGCTCGCGACTTCCTAATTTCAGACATCCTTAATTCCAATCAACATATCTCTCAATATATAAATCCAAAAATTACAAACTATATGTCGTTAGAAAGCTAAGACCAAGAACTACAACTTTTATGAAGACTATTTTACCTAATTCGACCTGTATTGATATAGTTTAATCATTTAAACAAGGTTTCCAGTTCAGCCAAAATGACACTTCAATTATACGTAAATGCACCCAAACACAGCTACCTTCAAATGGTCATAACTTCTACATTTGTTAACCAAAAATTTCGATCTTTATAGCGATAGAAAACTAAAAGGATAATATACAACTTTCATGTAGACCACTAAGCCTAATTCTTCCTAGATCGGTACAGTTTATCCATCAAAGTTTCAGATCGCATTTGCACCCCATTACTTGTTTTTACTCATCATAACACAAACAATTCTCACCCTAATTCCAAAGGACCCGAACCAACATAAATTTTCTTACATACCAAACTCCTTTACTACACAATTTAACATATCCAAACCATCATAAGACCTCTCACCATTCAGCACACAACCAAGCTCATAGGATAAAAATTTAACATACATATATAAGTATCAATTCACATCATAGAGGATTACATACTTCATAAATTGTTCATAATATCACAACAATATCTCAATCGCCAAATACATACAGTATTATAGTCATAAAATACATATTATAATGTGCATGCTAACATGCTACAATGATCATCTAAAAATTTTTGAAACTAACTTAGTTACAAAATTTGAATTCCTCGGAGTTATACTAAAACGTTGCAAAGCTTCTAATGATCTGCTGATTCTTCACTTGAGGAGTAGAAAATGTGGGGTGAGCCGAATGGCTCAGTGGATAATATACCTATAGCCGATACTAATGAACTACACCACACAATAATTATGCATAACACAAAACATTATCACAATATACATGGGCTTAAATTATTGTCAATCACAACATTCATTATACATTAACATTTAACAAGTTCGAAAATGCAATGCACACCTAATGGCTCGAGAGTTCCATGGAACGAAATGGCGAAACCGAAGTTTACATCGTGAGACGAAACGAGTCCGATTTCTCAAGATCTCGTGGCCACAAGCGGGCAGCCGGGAGAAGGCTATAAGTCGACGTGCACGTGACAACGAAACGGATTTCTCTCTCGCCCATATAACACATTTTTCTATAATCATACATTTCACATTATGTTCATGCTTTCATGTTTCATAAATCTTTTCTTTTCATTCTCACAAAGTCATTAAACTTTCACAACACAACACAATATACATTCACAGAATATCTTTCAACATTCATAATGAATACAACAACATACTCAACATACATACACCAAAACCAAAGTAGTTCATCATTTCAACTATAAATATATTACCCACCTATTTCGCTTGAGATTTCTGAAAGTCAACCTCGTTCTTCTTCTCACTCTTGGCGTCTATACTCCCGGTTCCCTAAAAACACACATAAAACCTTCCTTAGCCTAAGTATCATGAATAAACTCATACTCATTCTCTTCTTGATTTTTATCTAGTTAGAAAAACCAAGTTCTAACATTAATCTCCCATTCATCTTCTTTCTTTCCTCATCTTTATCATATAACAACCCTAGTTTCTCTCTCCACTTCCTTCATCATCTTCTTCACATAAAACCTACCTCTTTCTTCTATCAAAACTAATATCAAAACTAAAGAATAGGAAGATTTACCTTATTAGCACAAGACTTAGATAAAACTCTTCTTTCTTCCTTTTTTCTTGCCTTCTTCTTCCTTCTTCTCCTTGTTTTATTTTCTCTTCTCTCCTATACGACTCTCACTCTTTTCTTCCTTCAAATTCACGATTCTTCTCTTCTTTTCTTACAACTCACGACTCTCTCTTCTTTGTCTTATTCAATTTAATGCAAATTTTATGTTTTTACCATTTTACCCTCCTTTATCAAAGAATTTCCATACTTCTCCTTCTCTTTATTCTCTTCATCTTCTTTTACTTCTCACCTCCATATCTCACGACTCCTCCATATTTGACTTATTCATTTAAGACAATCCTCTTGGATTTCCAATTTTACCCTTCCATATTCATGAAATTTCTACTAACTCCTTCTTTCAATTCATACCACCTTACAAAATTTAAAAGATACCTTAGTAGACTCCAAAAATTCCTAATTCATAAATTCTAATCTATTTTCATGCTAGATAATTTAATAAAATAATTAAAATAAAATAAAAAGATAAAAATCTTAAAAGCGGGACCTAACATAAACACTCTTGCTGGTAGTTATCCCCTCGGTCTTCCTGGAGGATTCACCGCCTTAGCTGCCTTAGAACTTCCCACTTCAATTGCAGTCTTGTGTCCTATAGTCTTAGCCCTTTTCGAAGATTGGATCTGAGTTCTCTCCTGTTTTGCATACTGCGGGCACTCTCTAGTCATGTGCCCTTTTTTCTCACAGTTGAAATAAGCTCCAATCAATCTATAGCACTCCCCCTTACGGAATTTACGCAGTGCTCACACTTAGGAATGAGTGGCTTATCCCCTTCTCCCCTTCTACTACCTCCCGCCGTTGAGGCTTAAAGAGAAACAATTCTTATAAGTCTAGACTTGCTTGCACCACTGCTCCTCTCCTCAGACTGCACAAAGAAAGTCTTAGCACTCCTCTCTGACATAGGAGAACCACCTCCCCTCCTGAACTGTTCTCTCCCTTTCCTTTTTCTGTTTACGATGCTGTTTATGTTCTCCACATTCTCAACCCTTAATGTTGCTTCAACCAACTATTGAAAATCACAGAAATTCTGCACCACTACCTTTTCTCTGATGGCCAAATGTAATCCTGATTCAAATCTATGGCACTTAGCTGCCTCACTCATCATCATCTCAGCTGCATATCTGGACAGCAGTGTAAACTGACGCTCATACTCCCTCACTGTCATCTCCCTCTGGGTGAGACTCAGAAATGCGTTCTGCTTTTGCTGAACATACACCTCAGATAAATACTTCTCTTATAAGTAGTTAGGAAGTCTTTCCATGTCAATATTGGTGGTTTCATCTAACTCCTTGGCACACTTTCCCACCAATACAGAGCATCTCCTTGTAGCAAGCTTGCAGCGTACACAACTTTCTCATCATCCTCACAATCCATCTGATCCAGTATTCTCTCGGTATTTCTCAACCAAGTCTCAACTTCTTCTAGATCTGTTATCCAAAAAAATCTACTGCTCCATACTTCCTCAACTTGTCAAACAGCTTCTCCTTCTTAGTTAGGGCCGGAGTAGAAGTTTGTGGCATGGCCCATGGCCTGGATAAATGCCTGAGCAAATACCTGAAACATCCTCGGATTTAATGACGTAGACACTTGCTCCTGCAGACAAGGAGACTCCCTCGTTTGTGATCGAATGTGCTCACTACTTTGCCCTACAGAAGCCTCAGCATTTCTTGGGCCTACAGACTCATCAGTACTCTCCTCTCTTGGCAGAGACTCAGGTGCAATTGATCCTTGCAAAACTCCTCATGTTCTTCTACGAGGTGGCATCTTACTACTTCAATTCAAACACCAACAGTTAGCCTACCCCTCATTTTAATCTTATTTCCTACATGTATGCATGACATGCATGTCACTTAATGCAATCAATCAATTCAACAATGCAAACAATTTATCACCCATCATAGAAATTTATATCAGTACGCATTTTAAGCCTAGGAATCCTAAAAAAGACTAAGCTCTGATACCAAAAAATGTTGAGTCCCGAGTCGCGGTACTTATCCCAAAGCGACAATTAGAAATAGTCGGTAAAGATAGTGCGAGAGTAGAGATGAAGGGTTTAACTTATAAAGAGAATTAAAACGTTAACACTGGCGAACTTCTCCGCGGCAATCAAATGTTTGCCACAGCAAAACTATAGTAATATTTCCAAGGACCTTTTAAGAAAAGTTTGTAGCAGCTAGCCTCTGGCTTCACCGCAGTGAAGTTCCCAGATTCAAACTTAAGCATCTCTCGGGAAAAATACACCACAATGATGGTTCAGATTCGCCGTAGTGAAATTACCAAAATCAAATAAAAACAACCTTCGGGAAAGGTTCGTCATGGCCAAAGTCTGGCTTCACCGCGGCGAAACCCTCGATTCATAACCCAGATCCCAACAATCCAACACTACTTAATACACATACACATACAATTTTTCCACAACAACCACAGCAATTCATCCAAAGGTAAACATGAACATAAATAAAAGAAACTTCCTCAAATCTCATTATCGAATCAAACGAAGTTTGTACATAGCTTTAGTTCATATCAACAACTACATCAATACTTAATACAAAATACAAATAGATGCTCATGTTTGATATGCTGATAAAGCTACCTAAAAGTCGAATTAACTTAGTACAAAAGTCTCTAACTATCTTGGAGTTTGCCCGAATGCCTTGTAAGGATTGCTAACCTTCTCGTTCCGCACCTGAGGAGTGAAAATAATGGGTTGAGCTATACGGCTCAGTGGCTAATACATTTATAGCCATTGGTAACAAGCCACACAATCAAACATATGTGTATATATGGATATAGATATATGCATTTATAACTCATCTTAATTTAGCACTTAGGTTATCAACAATCCAAACTCAAAGATTCATAGTTAAAGATGCTATCACATAAAGCATATCATATACAATCAAGCATCAAAACATAACATTCAATTATGCATCATACTTGACAATTTAAGGATGAAACGCACAAACAAATGGCTTGAGATTCCCATGGGTCGAAATGGAGAAACCGAAGTTTACACTATGAACAAAATGAGTTTGATTCTTAAGATCTCATATGCCACAAGCCGGCAGTCGGGATAAGGCTTAAGGTCAACGTGCACATGATTAACGAAATGGTTTCTCTCTTTCCCGAACACAAACAAATTCTTATGCTCAATTCATTTCATTACATGTTCATACTTTCATGCATCTTATGCTTTTTGCTCTTTTTTGATTATGCAAAATGTCATAGCATCTTTCAAGGCATAACATGATAACACATCCTAATGCACTTTCCAACATTCATAATAAGTCAAATTCAAGAAATTTAAGTATACACACACACAATTAAATAATTTGCTCATCTCACAATAACCATAAATATATTACCCACCTAATTGCTTGAAAATTCAAGCTCAAGATTGCCTTTCCCCTTGCTCTTGGATAGGGTTTCCTATAACAAACACATTTTTCCCATTCAATCCAATATACAAAGAAAATTTCATAAAGCTTTAATAACCAAGCTAATAAAATTAAGCTAAACTTAGTTTACCCATGGTTTATCTAGGCTAGCAAAACTGAAACCTAGTTGGAAATCCATAAAAATCACATTGGTTCTCTTCTTTTCTTCTTTCGTCCAACACCAACCCATTCTCTTCTCTAATCCCTTTTGATTTTCTAACAAAACAAGAAGAAAGATGAAGAAAATTATCTTAAACTTAGCCAAATCCTCTTCTTTCTACTTCCTCCATGATTTTTCCTTCTCTTCTTCTTCTTTCCCACGTTTTCTCTCTTCTTTTCTCTTCTCTCCCACGATTTCTTTTCTTCTTTCTTATTCAAGACTACACTTTGTCTTTATCTTCCCATTATACCCTTCATTTAACTTGTCCTTCAAATTTTACCCTTCATTTAATCAAGACTGCACTAGCACCTTAGTCCATTAAACCCCATTAAACTTCTAACATTTCTATTCTAATTTCTAATTTCTACTTATGCTTACTAAATTAATGACTAAATTCTAAGAAATAAATAAAATAAATCAATGAATAATAAATAAATAAATAAAAGAAAATTTTAGGGTCCATCAGTATGGGTCACATTCCATTTAGCCATCTTGTTTTAGATATTCTAACTACTAAATCATTCGAATTTTTCAGATTTTTCTATCACTAATGTGTACCTTCTGATTAGGAAAACAGGAGGTCATTCTTTATTATGAATTAAAACATCTATGAAGCATCTATCATATTGCTTATGCTTTGTTATTTGTTGTATGTTGCCTCCAAAATCTATTTTTGTTTGAGTTTTGGCCACTCTATTTGTTCTTTTAGATTATATTGGCAAATCTTTCAATTATTAGTGTTGCTTCATATTCTTGCTTGGGCATGCTTTCAAATCTAAATTTTCCTTTAGTATTTAGTCATTTGTTTAAGCTAGCTTAGAAATGTGATATAAAGATGGCTAGTTCATTGTTCATCATTTTCACTTGCATTGTAGGTATTAGGAATTTGTTTTGCACCATATGAAAATGGCTTGATAATATTCGGATTTCATGACGGCCGAAGTCTTTTCACATATATTTTATTTTCATAATTGGATTTTAAATCTTGAACAAATTTTAGATTTTGATTTAAAAATGGGGAATGCTTAAGGTTTAGTGATTTGGTAACTAGGGCTTTTAATGATTTTGTATTTTGAATTTGGTTGAATATTTAACTTGGATAATTTGAAATTAAATCTAGGCTTGAGATTGAATTTCAGCTAGATAAATTAGGCTTTTATTTTATTCATTTACCATTATTTATTAAGACTGTTTCATTTTTTATAATTATGATCTCTCACTTCTTTTCTTTTCCTCATTTTGATAATGCATTAAAACTTCACACATTAAGCATAAAAGGAAGAAAAAAGTATCACATATAAACCTAGAAATTCAAAATTTTAATCCATTTGTTTACAATTCATAAGAATCTGTCAATACTAGGAAAAATATCATGTTGACTTCACGAAAAAGCCTTACTTAAACCTAAAGAGTTACATTTAGTCTCTAGCCTAGAAAAGCCACCCTGTTTGAAAATGTATCATTTCATTTGTCTATCTAAAATGTTAGGGTTACTATTATTCTTCCCTCTAAAAGTTACTTTGTTATTTTAAATTTATGTTCTTGGTTTTTCATAACTGAATTTGTTTCTATAGGAAAATTTTAAGGTGACGGAATAAGCTTCGTAAGATTAAGAACATCAGTTTTCTTTAGCAAGTAAGATTTTTGGCTTCTCCTCTTTCTATTAGTCATAATTATTTCCTCTTTAGATTATAATGCATATTTAGTTTACTAGTATTTAGGTTTTTATTAATATTTCATAATATTTTTAAATTTTGTGAGTTTTTTGAATGATTCAAGGTTCAATACACTTTATTCCTTTGTGTTTCCTCGTATTGATCCTTTAAGCTTTATTTTTATTTATCTTTAGTGCATCATGTTATCAAGTATTTAGTTTTTGATACTTGTTTTTTAGTGTCATCCACTAGTTCCTTATTTTTAGTCTTTCATAATGATAAAAAAATGTAAAGCTTTAGAGATTAATATTGTAGGTTTTTCATATTATTTATGTTCATGTTTTTATTCATTGTTCTTTAGGTAATTTTTATATTGTTATTATATTTTATATTAGGTTTTACTCATATGCATATTTTCATTATGATATTTATGTTAAATTTGATCATATTTGGTTTGTGTATGGCATATTATGAATTTTTATAGGTTTGGTATTAGGACTTATGATAAGATTCAGAAAGCTAAACCAATTGCCTTTTAATTTATTTTATTATTTTAGTTTGGTTCTTATATCTTTATAATTTTAATAAAGCGTAATAAAATATTTTTCTTTAATTAGGTTTCTAAGATAAGGGTGGGTTAGGCCTAATATTACTCTCTTATTGTCTTTAAAAACGTAAGTTAAATCAAGTTCAGATTCTCAATGAGGTTTTAATGAACTTTAAGACTTTTTTATTTTTAGAATCTATAACTATTAGTTTTGATTTCTATTTTTTTTCATTTTGGATTAAGATTTTAGGATTAATGCTTTTCAAAAAAAAACTCATATGTGGGTCTTGGTTTAGCTAAAACCTAGTCCCATTTTGATTAGTTCAAGTCTTCATTTAAATGCCTATATATGAACATCAGTTTGAGTATTGTGTTTGAGTTTGTGTGTGATTTGAGTTTATGTGTTATAAATGACACATATGTTCATAAAATTCCCTACTTTACACCAAAATGTCATCAAAATACAAAACAACAAACTTCTAGTGAATGCACGTGGTATTATTTGTAAAGAGTGATGATATTTTTTGTATGGAATCATAGTATTTTTTTTATGGAATCATAAGAGTTTCAAATGTTAATGCTTATAGTGAAATTTGTCGTTGTAACAGATATAAATACAAAACTATTGGACAAGTACATTATATTAAATACGAATTTTTTTTGAAGGCCCTACTTTATGTTGAAGAGTGTCTCTCATCCTTCTTCTTTGTAGTATATGGTTGTCTATCCATCCAGTTAAGTCGTCCAACTAATGTATACCATATGTGTTGCTTTAATAGTACAAGTACTTGGGTTTGGGCTTTGTGTGAATGCAAAGGAGGTCTTGATTTTGTGCTGTTGTTTAGAATATTCTTATAATCATTGATGAGTTTTTATGTTCTTCTTTAATAGTCGAAGTATTCATGTTTGGGTTTCGTTTGAATCATTGATGAGTAGATATATGAATTACATAAGTATTTTGTTGGACCTCAAATTTTCTTAGAATTTATTTTATTAAATTAGAAAGCATGAATATAATTTAGAATTCATGAATTAGAAATTTGTTTTAGAGTTTAATTTGGTCTATTATTATTTTCGTGTGGAAGCATAGATTAAAAGGAAAAATTAAAATGAAGATAAGGAGATAGATGGCATTAGACTGAATAAGGAAGGGTAAGATTGAAAAGACAAAAGTTTGTCTTAAACTAATAAGAAAAAAGAGAAAAGAGTCGTGTATAGTAAGTACGAAAGGAGAGAAAATAGTAAAAGAAACTAGAAGAAGAGAAGGAGAAAACCGAAGCATAGAAAGAGGAAGAAGAGTATCAGCTGAGTTTTCATTTTAGGTAACCCCTTATCATTCTTCTTGTTTTGATAGAAGAAGGAAGTACAGAAAATAGGTTATGTGCTAAAAATGAAGAGAGAAAGAAGAGGAATAAGAGATTTGTGTCCTTAGATTTTTATGAACCTTAACTAGATCTTAGTTCTTTTAATTAGATAAACCAAGAATAGATTAAATCTAAGCTCATTCATGGATATTTAAGCTTAAGGAAGCTTTCTTCGTGTATGATGATTAAATTAAAATATGTTTGTTTGAAGGGCATCAAGATAGTTGAAATCAAGAGCAAGAAGAAGAATAAGCTTGATC
>JANZXR010051780.1:0-12872 GCA_027575705.1 Erythroxylum echinodendron | reverse complement strand
AAACTCTGAAATTCAAACTATGAATATTGATGGATATGTTCTTTAAATTGGCACACAATGATTTTCAAGGATACCACGTTCATGAATATAGACATGTATTGTCAATATGGCCTCTTTAATACCTCAATATGAGCGTGATCCCAACCAACACTCAACATGCATCCAAACTCTCAAAAATGGACATATACAATGTCATGAACTTTATAAATCAATTAAAACAACTTCAAATTACTCCAAACTTGTTTGAGTTTATTCCTTTTTTTTCTCTAAGTGATTGAATTAGACCTAGAAACAAAATATGAATAACTTAAGTACTAAAATTAATAAAAATAATCAAATAAATAAGCAAATACATTAAAATTGAGGTTAAAAATATGAATCAATCAGCATTTTGTCAACTTCCCGACACTTTCATCTTAACTTATCTATTCAAACTTCAATATCGTGCCCTAAGAATCAATCCAAAATAAATTACAATTAATTATAGAATAGATTTGCGCAAGCAAACACCACAAATGATATTGTGATAACCTTTATAAAACCAACTGCTATAGGATTTAACACCCTCACATAAAAGATTATCGTAATTACTCAAAGTGATTAGGGTGAACATCGATGAAACCCTCAAATCAATACATAAAGGAATCTTAAACATAAGGTTGCTAATATATCACACCTCTACAACTATAAATAAAATAGAGGTAAAAATCAAATTGTCTTTAAGTGAAGGTGTAATGAGGTTTAAGTAAGGTATGGAAAGGGATATATTTTGGGTTAAATAAACTTGAAGCAAATTGTTTAAGTAAGATTATAAAACAAAGTCTAAATTATTGTAGCCCAAGTCACTAACTAGAATGTAAGTAAGAAGGAAAAAAATCTTAAATGTTACAAGTATCTTCTCTTTCTCCTTCTCATAAGTATAACAAATTAAACTTTTTATTTTTATTTTTAAATTTATTTCCTATGAACTTATAAGATGAATATTTGAAACATTGATAATTAAAAGAAAAGAGAAGATATAACTAAAAATATATAAGCTCACACCTTCCCTTATTCTTAATATTTTTTTATCCAATCAAATTTTTATACAATTAAGTAAATATAGTCATTTAGAGTTAAAAAAATCAAACAAACAACAAAAAATGGTTATCAACTTATAGCATGGATGATATAATCCAAAGATAAGGCTAAGGCTCAAAATGGGTTACACCCATATGATAAAAATAGGATGAGGTAAAATTAAAGAAAATGGCTAAACAAAAGTGTAACCTGGATGCCTTTTCATCTTAATGCCTCTAATATAAAGGTATGGTCTCAATATGCATAGTAAAAAGGAAAATATAACTTAATATAGTGATAATAAATGCTTATAGACTCAAAACCTTAGAATTTATGCTCATGTGTAAAATTTTCTAAGCATTTTCATCCAAATCAACAATAAAAAAATTCATTCATAATTCGACAACTAAAAATCCATTTAATCATGCTTTCATGCTTTCATATTCTAGTTTAATTAAATGATTCATAATAACTAAAAATGCTTCAAGATAGAAATTGACATATTAGAGATCTTTATCAAGAAGAATCAATGAATAAAAATTAAAATATGCTTGAATCATAATTAAATCCATATCAAAATCATAATATCACTTCCTTAATCTTAAAGATTTACGTTATCCCTAATGTACATAGTAAATCTCAGAAAAGAATAAAAAATTAATATGAATAAAAAGTAAAGTGAACTGGTACTTCCCTAGTTTCTAATTTGGATGTTTGTATTTGCAACATGAATTCCATCCATTATCATCCTTGCAAATATAAAATTAAACAAAATAAAGAATAAAATATCAATAAAATAAAAGAAATATAAGCGAACTATAACTATAAAAATATGTTATTTTAATACATTGAAAATAAACAATAAAAATAAAAAGGAAGAAAAATATAAGTTTAGCATAAGTAATGGCTTACTAACTATCAAGACAAAAAAACATAGAAAAACATGAAAATAAAGACCAAAGATAAAAATAAAAAGTTTCCTGTAAAATGTCTTGAGACTCCTTAACAATCTATATGGCCATATTTGACTAAGAGTCTAACATATGGTCATCTATCTACTTCTATCTATCTTTATCTCATAATACATCTAATTGAAAGGACTGTTGTAACGCTGGACTCTCTGTGCCCTTTTATATTGGTTTGTACTTGGAGATACTACTGTATATTGATATATACATAGTTTTATATGAATTCAAAAATGTATTTGAATCCTTATGGTATATATCCCAGTGATATATAATGTTATATGCCCTTACATGAACTTAGAGTTCATTGGTATGCGAAATCTTACAGATTTCGGACACATAAGCTTCTAAGTGTGTAAAACGGAGTCCATTGGATAGATAGGATAATGGTAGCTGATTTAAATGCTTTCTAACGCCTCATAGGTGATTAGACATGATTTATAGACTTATTGGATACTTAGAAAGCTTAATTGGAAAAGTTGACGTACATAAGGGCTTATTTGCAAAATGTTAAAAGTTAAGTACTTAAGTGTAATTTTAAATTTACAATATGTTATTTTATAGATTTAAGAGGCTTACTTCCAATTTTCAAAAGTTTGGGTATCAAAATGAAAATAAAAGTTTTGGTCATTCCCAAATTTTTGGCTTAATTGCAAATTTATGAAAAGATTGAAGGGCATAATGGTAATTTCACATAAGTAAATGGCAAAAAGGTAAATTCACCATGTTTGGTCAAAGAAGAGTCAATGTTCTAGACCTTTCTTCCTTGTGTGTGGCCTTGCACCCCACCATTTAGTGTTAAAATACTTTGTTTTAATTAAAAGAAATGAGAAGAAAGGAGAAGAGAGGAGAAGAAGAACACTTTCGGCCATCACCCAAATTCCACCATTTTTTTAATTCTCCAACCCAAACCAAGGTGTTCTAAGTTAATTTGGGATCAAAGAATTCAAATATATCATTATATTTGAGAAATTCTAAAAGAATTTTAATATATCACTAAAGGAAAGTTTAGGTTAATTTTGTCTCATCTCTCTCTACATTATGGTTATGAGTTTGTTGTTAAGATATGTTGTTCTCCATGCTTGTATATGCATGAAATATGGTTTAGATGAATGAAATGAGTCATGGAGAAGTCTCTTTAAGCCAAAACCGAGATACCCTCTCTTTGTTAAAAGTTTGTAAAATTTTGAATATCTTTTGAAATTGATGATTTAAATGCAGGGAATTGGATTTAATGGAATGGTGAAATGTGTTATTGTTTGGAAGTGCTTATTTTATAACACGATAGTAGCATAATTACTATGATAAAGTCTGAAAAATATGACTTGAAAGTCATGCATATTAGGTATTTGATAAAATGCCTAAGTTAATTTGGCTTAGGATTTAAAGATTGTAATGATTTGCATTGGAAAGAGGGTTTTCATGTTTCTTAAAGTAAACTTGAATGTTTGCATAGATTGATGTGTGGTGACCTAATGTGCTTGGATAAAAATGTGCTTAATTATGCTTTGAAATGTGAAAGTATTGGATCAAAGGCATTAAATGCCTTGGAAAATGTAAAAGAAAGCGGATGCGAATAATAAGGGAAATAATCATGTGAGAAGCTTAATGGTCGAATCCTATAGCTTAAAAATAGTGATATTTTGTTTTATAAACTTATGTGATGGTGTAAATATGAGATACATGCTTGAGTAGTGTTCATTGATTTTGCAAAATAGTCTACTAGTTTTACGCTCAAAAGTTGCAAATATACTGGTCGTGACTTGTAGTTAAAAAGTAGATATCAATCCTACAGGGATTGATGCTTAGGCACCACTTAATTCAAATTAATCTTTGTTTGAGAAACGAATTGTTTAATGGAAATAAACTAGAAAATTAGCTTAAAATTAAATGACTAACAATGAACAATTGACAATACCAAAATCCAGAAAATTGGAATTCAAGGTTTAAACAACTAGAGAACACTTTTTCCCTATCTTATATTATTAATTGAATTGTGTTTCACCTAAGATATCCAATTATATTAACTACCCTCTCTCAAGGTATAATTAATTGTCCCTAATTAAATTAAATGACGTTGATTAAGCAATGATAGTTGTCAATTGCATTATGTTTTAGGATTTAATTTGTTATGTATTTAGTATGAATTTGAGTGTTGAGTGTGTATTTAGGTTTTAATTGTGTTAGTTTGTGTGTTTAAGCGTTTTTATGAGTTAATATAAGTCTTTAAGCTTCATTGTTATATTTTTTAGGTACATTGATGTGTTTGTTAGTGTTTTAGGATAAATGGTGACGAGTGGAGAAGTTGTATAGAGTTTCGGACTAAAAACATAGCCCATAATTGTGGCATAAAAGGCCACGATCATGACAGAGAGGGACGAGCTAGGGTTGCTAGGCCACAATTGTGAACTTTGGGCACGGTTGTGACAGAGAGCTAGGATTCAGGCTATGATTGTGCACTTAGGGCTATGTTGTGACAGAATGGTTTAGGCGTTGGCCACGATCGTGGAGGGCTGAAGCAAAAACTCGAAGTTTACAAGATTTTTTGGACCGTTTTGACCCCGAATTTATCCTAGAGTATCCAAAGTATAAATACATCATTATGAGACAGATGTAAGAGCTTTGGAGAGTCTGAAAAGGAGAGCCTTCATGTCAGCTGATTCTGGAAAAGCCTAGAGAGAAATCAAGAGATTGAGGAAGGAGACAATGGAAGAAACACGGAGAAGAAGCTTGACGTGATGTACTTCCCGGAACAGGTTGTCATGACCTGGAACCACATCGGGCACATGACAACTGCCATATATCAGGGCTAAGGATAATCATGGTACCCTTAACCCGACTATGCAAGACTAACTAGACATCTAAAAAATATTTAGCAGCACAACGATCGTAATTCGAAAATCCCAAAATGAAGAAAACAACTATAAATCAATTTCAAACACACTTCTATATCCACATTAAAACTTTACAATAACTTTTAGATTTTGAAGCCTACTCAAGAGCAATCTTAACAACAGTACTAAATGTTCACACATCAAGTCAGTTACAAACCATAAGAAGGACAAGGGTTAATTTATAAAAGTATAAAGCGTATCAACATAATCATGAGCCATTGTATAACATAAGAACAAAATAGAGACTACTCACGTGCAGTAATGCCCTGAATATGTCTAAAGGCTGTACGAACCACTCAGAGCTTCAAGCTTACCAAATTAACCTGCATGGTTGGGAAGCGGAGGGGGTGAGTACATTATGTACTCAGTGAGTAGAAGAAACATATATCACAAATAAAACCCGGTAGACACAAAAATGGTCTAAATAACCTAAGAACAGTTTTATACATCTAACCTGCACATAACCACCTATGAAGTGGATATGCATGACATAAAAACACATAGACCTACTTTATGACTCATGTCATACTAGTTAGGAACCACATAGGCCTAGCATATTTATCACTATTTTAGTGAACATAGGTTCCAGTTCTAGTACGCATGAGCAGAAAAGCATTGCATTTAAAAATCAAATCTCGTTAGGAAGCTAAATCTCATAATAAGACAAAACGATTATATATGTCACCACTAATCGGCCAGACTAGTGTGCACACCCACCGAATCCCAATGTTGGCTTGACTTTCATCTATGTGAGTCCAGACTATAGTAGTCAAGAGCATAATGATCCTAGGCGATGACCTCGTTGGTGACCAGACCTCTAGGTGTGCAATCACCCGTGGGTCCTATAGAATGGTTCCATTACAAGGACTCAACATTTATGTACCAACATCAAAGGTACAGAGGTCTCTTAATCATTTCTGCCTAACACAATATTGGCCAATCATTTCCTCACTAATCATAAAAAATCATACACAAATATCGAATACCAAAATCAAGTAAGGCATTATGCCTTTATTTATTGGTCCAACCGATAAAATGGAATTGTGGCATGACTTTAAGCTAAAAGAGAATACATGCAAGCAGTATACATGACTCGATTATACATATGTAAGTTCCAAACATTCTTTCATGCAATAAAGTCATCTTTTGCACTCCAATTACAAAGTGGCTCAAAAACGTAGTTTTCAGAAAATAAAACGTTGTTATTTACACTTCAAGTGCAAGTTTGGTGAAAACAATATCATTTCTCAAAATATGTAATAAAAACATCAATTGCAATCCAAGTGCAAAGAGTTATTCAAAAAAATGTTACTTATTAAATGCACAAGTATACTACCATCTATTTGAGGATAGATTCTATCGTGCATTACCTAGGTTCAAAATTCACATACAAGTCATCATGCATGTCTTAAGTTGTCCAAATCCCATTTGAGAGACATGTTTTTCCCAAATCACCTCAAAAGAAGATGTACACTCCTTTGACTTCACTAATCCTCTTTACAAAGCTTCTTGATCCACAGCTCCTGAGCCTTTGTACATACAAATGTAATGTAGTTACTACTACTTAAACATATAACTCATATTTACACCCCATCATATAAATGTATAAAACACAATAACACTATTGGGTTCAGCCATTAAGCTTCTCACATAGTTACTTCCCTGACTATTCATATAAACTTTCTTTTACATTTCCCAAGGCATTTAATGCCTTGATCCAATACCTACACTTTTCAAAGAAAAATTGAGCACATTTTAATCCAAGCACATTAGGCTACTACTCATTAATCGAAGTAGCAATTTAAGTTTACTCTAAGTAAACATGAAAGCCTCTTTCCAATGCATACTATTAAAATCCTTAAATCCTAAGCCAAGTTCACTTAGGCATTTTATCAAACACCTAATTTTCATTCCTTTCAAGTTATATTTTCAAGACTTTACCATAGTAATTCATGCTCCAATCTTGGTATACAATAAGCACTTTTAAATAACAATACATTTCACCACTCTTTTAACTCCAATTCCCCTCATTTAATCAATATTCATCATAATTATACCACTCATCACATTAATCCATTTCTTCCCCCATAATTTTTTTCAAGCCTTATTCCATATACATCTTCTTCGTTTTCATCATCAATTCACATTATACATACACAATTAACATCATAGAGTTCATTTAAACCACCAACTTTAAAAGATATTCACAATTTCACTAACTTTCACTAAAGAGAGACCATTTCGGTTTGGCTTAAAGAAATTTCTCCATGACTCATTTCATTCATCTAAACCATGTTTCATGATGGAGAACCACATATCTTAACACCAAACTCAAAATCATAATGTTGAGAGAGATGAGACAAAATTTACCTAAACTTTCCTTTCGTGATATTTTCAAATCCTTTAAGAATTTCTCAAATATAATGATAGATTTGAGTTCCCTGACCTCAAATAACCTTAGAACACCTTGGTTTGGGTTGAAGAATCAAAAACTTGGTGAAATTTGGTAATGCCCGAATGTTTCCTTCTCCTCCTCCTCTTTTCTCCTTTCTTCTCCTCTCTTTTTAATTAAAAGAAAGTGCATCTAATGTTTAATGAAAGCGTGCGCGACCACACAATGAAGAACGATCTAGATTATTGACTCTTCTTTGACCAAACATTGTGAAATTACCCTTTTTCCCTTAGCTTATATGAAATTACCATTATACCCTCCAAACTTTCCGAAATTTGCAATTAAGCCCAAAATTTAAGAATGATCAAAACTTTTATTTTTATTTTGGTCCTTGGACTTTTTTCAATTATAATTAAGCCCCTTAACTTTATGAAATTACATATGGTCCTCCAAGAATTGAAAAATTACATTTATCTTCTAACAATTTGCAAATAAGCCCTTATGTACATCAACTTTTCTAATTCAGCTTTCTAAGTGTCTAATAAGTATATAAATCATGTCTAATCACCTATAAGGCATTAAAACACTTTTAACTTGGCCACCATGGCCATATCCATCCAATGGAATCGATTTTACACACTTAGATGCTTATATGTCAAAAATCTCCAAGATTTCGTATACCGATGAACTCTAAGTTCATATAAGATTATATATCATTGACATATATACCGAAAGGATTAAAATAAAATTTTGAACTAATATATTACCATGTATATATCAATATACAGTAGTATCTCCAACTACATATCAATACAAAAGGGCTCAAAAAACCAGGCGTTACAAGTAGTACCCCCTCCAAAAGAGTTTCGCCCTCGAAACTCCTAAGTCGAGGATATAAATAAATGGGGGTACTGATGTCTGATAGCATTCTTAGACTCCCATGTCATTTCCTCGACCCTGTCGCTTTTCCAAAGAACTTTGACTATAGGAACTTCCTTGCTATGTAACCTCTTTATCTACCAATCCAGAATCTGGACTGGTTTCACCTCAAAACATAGGTCTTCTCTTTGCTCCACTAGAGGTGTCTCCAAAATATGAGATGGGTCTGGTGCATGTTTATTAAGCTCTAATACATGAAACACATTATGGATCCTATCCAAGTCTGGTGGCAATTTCAACCGATATGCCACAGTCCTGATGTGCTCCAGAATAAAGAAAGGCCCAATATACCTTTCTAGGGTGATATTCGAATGAAAACAATATCACCAACTACGAACTCTAATGGTCATCGCCTCTTATTCGTATAACTCTTTTGACAATCTTGAGCAGCTTTCATTTTCTCCCGGATTACTTTTACTTTCCAAGTAGTAATTTCTATCAATTCGACTCCTTCGACTTTAGTTGTACTAACCTCATCCTAACATAGAGATGTCTTGCACTTTCTCCCATAAAGTGCTTCATATGGTGGCATCCAGATACTTATCTGATATCTATTGTTATAAGAAAATTCTATCAAAGGAAAGTACCTTTCCTAGCTTCCTTGGAACTCCATCATACATGCTTTCAGCATGTCCTCCAGTTTCTGAGTAGTCCTCTCCAATTGACCATCAGTTTGGGTGTAAAAAGTAGTACTAAACTTCAGTTTAGTCCTAAAAGATTCTTGAAATTTTGGCTAAAATCGGGAGGTAAATCTCAGATCCCTAGTTGATATTATAGAAATTGGCACCCCATATAGCTTCACATTCTCATCGATATACAACTTTACCAACCTATCCAATGAGTAGGTTGTGTAAATAAGTAGAAAATGAGTAAACTTCGTTAATCTATTAACTATAACCTAAATAGCATCGTGACCCTTTGATGTACGAGGTAGTCCAACTAAAATGTCCATTGTCATAGCTCCCAATTCTATTTCGGAATGGGCAAAGACTGTAACACACTGCTGGCTTTTGATGCTCTGCCTTAATCTGTTAACAGGGAAGGCATCTGGTCACAAATTCCACTATCTCTCTCTTCATCGCTAGCCACCAATAGCTTTCTCTCTAAGAGTCCGATACATTTTGGTACTACCAGGATGCATAGTGTATACTGAACTGTGAGCGTATTCCAAGATAGCTCGCTTGAGATCTTGGTCATCTGGTACACAGACTCTATTTCTGAAGATTAACAACTCGTTTTCTCTCAATCAGAACCCCTCATCCTCTTTGGATAGTAATTTCTCTCAAATGACCTTTAACTTGGGATCTTCGACCTATGATCTCCTAATTTCATCAAATAGTGTTGGTCGAACTTCAAAACGTACTAGCAGTGTCTTGTCATCCTTATCCACTGAGAGTCTAATCCCAAGGCTCTGTATGCTCAATAAATGAGTCATATAATGATTTTTTTGACAATTACTATTGAACAAGACTTACGAATCAATGCATCAGCTACTACATTTGCTTTTCCAAGTGATAGTCAATCATTAAGTCATAATCCTTAGTTAATTCCAACTATCTCCTTTGTCTAAGGTTTAGATCCCTCTATGTCATTAGGTACTTCAGGCTTTTGTGATTGGTGTATATACAACAAGTCTCTTTATAAAGATAGTGTCCCTAAATATTGCTTGCAAACACCACTTCTGCGGCTCCAAATCATGAGTAGGATAATTTCATTCGTGCTTCTTCAGTTGTCTAGAAGCATATGCAATCACTCTCCTAGCCTGTATAAGTACATAGCCAAGTCCCTAACAATTGGCATTACTGTATACCTTATACTTAACCCTGTGGATAGTTAGAGCAAGCACTGGCACATAAGTCAATTGTCTCGTCAGTTCCTGAAAACTCGCCTCACATTTTTCATCCCACTTAAATTTTAAGCCCTTTTGGGTAAGTCTCGATAAAGGAGTTGCAAGTACTAAAAAGCTAGCAATAAATCTCCAATAATAACCAGCTAACCTTAGAAAGTTGCAAACTTCTGTCACATTCTTGGACTGTTCCCACTCAAGTATAGTTTCCACTTTTTTTTAGTCCACATAAATACCTTCTCCTGATACCACATACCCAAGGAATCCTATTTCCTTCAGCAAAAATTCACACTTTGAAAACTTCACGTACAACTGTCTTTCATGAAGTATTTGCAACACAATTTGGAGATGTCTAGTATGCTCCTCCCTATCTTTAAAATAAATCAAAAGATCATCAATGAAGACTATAACAAATTGATCTAAATAAGGATGGAACACCCTATTCATGAGATCCATAAATGTTGTAGGTGCATTTGTCAATCTGAATTGCATCACCAAAAATTCATAATGTCTATATCTCGTCCAAAAAGAAATTTTGTGCGCATCACTTTCAATAATTTTTAACTGATGGTACCCAGACCTTAGATCTATTTCTAAGAATAATATAGCTCCTCTCAACTGATCAAATAAGTCGTTAATCCTCGGGAGTGGATATTTATTTTTGATTATTTAGCTGTTGATAATCAATACATAAGCAGAGAGTCCCATCCTTCTTTTTGATAAACAATATTAGTGCTCCCCATAGTGAATGACTTGGTCTGATGAAGCCCTTGTCCAATAACTCTTGCAACTGAACCTTCAACTCTTTCAATTCAGCTGGTGCCATATGATACGGTGATATAGATATTGGTGTTGTCCCTGGGACCAAGTCAATAGGAAAATCAAACTCTCGATCAAGTGGCAATCCAGGTAACTCCTCCAAGAAGACATCGTGAAACTAGCATATAATAGGAACATCTCCAAGTTTGACATTCTGTGGTGAAGTGTCAATTACATTACGAGGTATACCTGGCATCCCTGACGAATCAACTTCTTAGCCTTGACTATCAATATCAAACAAATCGAGAACACCTTTCGATTACCAGTAAATTTAATCAGGACTCCACCTTGAGTGTCAAACTCCATCTCTTTAGTAAAACAATCAACCCTGGCGTGATGCTTCTCTAACCATTTAATCCCAATATCATCTCAAAATCTTAGAGATCGAGGGGAATAAGATCTGCCTCTAACACAACATCACCGACCTTTACTTCATAGGTTGTATATGCTTCATCACAAGCCACTTGCTCTCCAAGAGGAGTGACTATAATGAGAGGAGGATCTAACGACTTCAAGGGATGACTAATGCCCTCTAGCTCGGGTCACAAGGGTCTAATTCTCCGACAACTTCCCCTTCCTCATCCAACCATCTTATCACTATCAAATCAAAGAAAAAGACGTTTAATAAAATAGATCGGACTAAGCCTAGCTTATTTGATGTCTCTTGCACCCTAAGGAATGTCAAAATGTACTCTCACTGAGGTCGAAATCATCTAATTATTAAAGATGTCAACTTAACGATCTGAGACTCAACTTCTTAGAAAAAGACTATCGACACCTAGACTCAACTCCTGGGTCTCTTGAATCTTTTGAAAACAATAATAACACTTTTGAAAACATAAAAACCTTACTCTAATACCTATTCATTTATCATGAATTGAAACCACATCGGCCACATGACAATCATCGCATACCTAGGCTAAGGATACTTACAGTATAACCTGACTATACAAGGTTAACTGGACATCTAAAAAAAATTCGGTAGCGCAACGACTATAATTTGAAAATCCTAAAATGAAAAAAATACCTGTAAATCAGTTTCAAACACACTTCTATATCCAAATTAAAACTTTACCTCAACTTTTAGACTTTAAAGTCCACTTAGGAGCAATCTCAATAACAGTACTAAATGTTCACACATAAAGTCTGTTACAAACCATAAGACAAACAAAGTTTAATTTACAAAATTATAAAGCATATCAACATAATCATGAGCCACTATACAACATAAGAACAAAATAGAGACTACCCATGTGTTGTAATGCCCCGAATATGTCAAAAGACTGCACGAACCACTCAGAGCTTCAAGCTCACTAAATTAACCTGCATGGTTGGGAAGCAGAGGGGGTGAGTATACTATGTACTCAGTGAGTAAAAGAAACATATATTGCAAATAGAACCTGGTATGTACCAAAATGGTTTAAATAACCTAAAAAAAATTTTATACATCTAACCTGCACATAACCACCTATGAAGTGAATATGCATGACATAAAAACACATAGACCTAGTCTATGACTCATGTCATATTGGTTAGGAACTACATAGGCCTAGCCTATTTATCACTCTTTCAGTGAATATAGGTTCCAATTCCAGTACTCATGAGCAAAAAAGCATCACATTTAAAAATCAATTCTTGTCAGGAAACCAAATCTCTTAATAATCCAAAACAATTATATATGTCACCGCTAGTCGGCCAAACTAGTGTCCACACCTACCGAATCCCGATGTTAGCTCAACTTTCATTTGTGGTGAGTCCAGAATATAGTCGACAAAAGCGTCATGACCTTAGGTGATGACCTCGTTGGTGACGAGATCTCTAGGTGTGCAATCACTTTCGAGTCCTGTAGAATGGTGTCTTTATAAAGACTCAACTTTTATGTAGATAATAGTAGATAGAAACAACGCTCGTAAGGAGTCCTATTGAAACCAAGAAATATAGGCCTGCCTGCCATCCAC
>JANZXR010051769.1:0-12873 GCA_027575705.1 Erythroxylum echinodendron | reverse complement strand
GCAAACAATAATTGAGAGAAACCATCTAGGTTACTCACCAACAGCTTCCGAAGCTAATGCCTGGAAGTCTCGGCAACATCGGTGGGTTGACGTTCCAAATGCGCCTCTATAACAATACAAATACACATACATTACAAATTGTACAATCGGAAATGTATAATAATGCAAATGCAAGAATTTAAATGTGTACAATGAATGTTCTTGACAATCCAGTATCAATCATAAATTTAACCCAAAATTGTTCCGAAAATAATTAATTCACATTCTTTTAATCGGTTCACTTACTTTGATTCAATCCCTCATTTCCAAATTAAACAAAAAATTCACTAAATCTTATGGAGAGGTAGATAAATGGCTTAGCAATTCGACGTTTCAAAAATCAGATCAATCAAAGGTCGGATGGCCAAGTTAGAAGCAAAAGAATGGCAAAGGGTCGGATGGAAACTTAAAAATGGTTGGTCGCTCTCGCGATGGTCTCACGGCCGCGAGACACGCGCTGAACGTGGGCGCTCGCGAGGAGCGCGTATCGCTTTAGTCCTCGAGCTCGCGAGCTCTCGGGCTTGTGAGGAGCGTGTAACGCAGTGTCCCTCACGCTAGCGAACTCTCGAGCTCACAAGGGGCGCGCAGTGCGCTCGCCCTCGCATTCGCACTCGCCCTCGCGAGGGTCAGCTTCCTGCCTACTCCAACTACCAATTTTCTTTTCTTTCCCACCTGTTCTTCTTCCAAAGCACATAATTTTTCACTCAGGAGTCCAAATTTAACAAATTTGGTATCAATAGAAAGATAACAGAAAAACCTAGAATTCCCATGAGGACTCACAGACAAATTCCACCTCTATAAGGGTCAAAATTCACTTCAAAATATCTGTCCTATAAAATCTCATCCTAAACAGTAACACAACTTCTAAAAATCATAACTTCCTATTACATTCTTAAAAAATTCCATACTATATATCAATGGAAATAAAAGAACACATTCTACAATGCTCATGAAGAACTCAGAAGCAAATTCTACCTCTAACTAGGTCAAAATCTCAATCAAAGTTTCTGCCCTGTTACATATCACCTAAACCATATCCAAATTTCAAAAATTCATAACTTTAAATTCCTACATCCAAAAATAACATAGTACACATCATTGAAAATCTAAGACATTCCTCTACAACTTTCAAGGAGACCATTTTAGCAAAAGCTGCCTAATAGACCCAGAAAATTTTCCAAAATTTCAGATCACTAAATTTTCAAGCTACTGTTCATCCCTGCACATATTCTCACATCCAAATCAAAATTTGGAACTCTTCAAGCCAAAATTTAATAGTACTTCCTTCACAAGAATTATAACCGAACAACTCTAGTTTAATTCAAGATAAACCTCATATCAATTGCATAACCATAGAAAAAGTTATGATTAATTCATTGAAACATACATGATGACAATTTTTCAGATTTTCATCTAACTCTTCTTCTACCTCTTCCTTACCATTTCCTCACTTATAACCACTCAATTCACTCAAAATATCATCCCAACCAAATCAAAACCTCCACTTGAATAAAAGTCCAAAAAATGGCAGCAACATACACTCAATCCTTCAAACATTTATGCACTCATCTACGACATCAATTAACTTTCAAAACCTCTAAAGTATCTCTAACTTACATTTATCACTTTTTACCTCATCCATCATCAATTAAGGCAAGAAATTCAAACACACACACACACAATATATTCTAAAACAATTCTCATACAATTTAGTGTACACATATAACAAATAATTTAATTAACTACAAAATCATGAGATAAAAAATTGTTTCTTACCTATTAAGCTTCCAAATCTTCCAAAACTTCAACTCTTCAAAATTTCACAACTCTCTACCCTTCACTTCAACACACGATCATCTTGAGGGTGGGTAGAAGGTTTAGGTTTTTAGTGAACCAAAATAAGAGAAAGCAAGGTGAAGAAGAGTGGAAAAGATGATCAAAAATTCAAGGAGAACCAGGAAGAAGAGAGCTACGGCAATGATGGAAAATATTCCACTTAAAGCGCCAAAAACCTTTGATAAGAAGAAGTATCGTGAACAACTAAAAGATGATGGATTTTATTAAATAAGCACATATGGTGGCATGTTAGGCAAGTGACATGTGTCACTTGCCACATGTCACACTCTAAACTCCTCACTTAGGTTCTTTCCAATACAATTTTAATTTCTACTCCAATTTCTCCCTAAATTTCCAATGGCTCAAATTAATAATTCCTAAATTCATGTATCTAAATTTTCCAGCACATTGGACAGTCATTTTTGCTACCGGTAAACCATTATTCTACCATTTAGCATTTTTCCTAGTCCAGAAATTACCCAAAAAATTTCCAGAAAAATTTCTAAAATTCACTAAAAATCAGAAAACCAAAATGACCCTCTCCAAGACAATTTTTCATACACACAAATCAAAATTTTTATAACAATCACATTTATTAACAAAAATACCAGAAAATGTCATGAATGCATGTACAGTCATTTACATGTACAAAATTCACCATTCACTTACTTGTGTATGCATAAACAAGTCAAGTCAATTATAAGCACTCATAAACTATTCCAAATTACTATTTTACCCTTCCCATTGGTGATGGGATGTTACATAGATCATGGAAACAATTTAAAAAGTCTTGAAGGACAACCTGTCACAAAGCCCCCTTATTTTAATGGAAATAATTATTTCTATTAAAAGGTCAAAATGACAATTTATCTCCAATTTGTGGATATTGAAGTTTGGCAAGCTCTCAAAATGTTAGTTACTTCTCATGCTACTAATGATGTAAAATTATGGACTGATGCTGGTAGAAGAAATGCATAGCTGAATGCTAAAGCAGGACATCATCTGATTTGTACACTTTCTCCAGAAAAATACGAAAAACATATCTTACTGTTCTACAGCAAAGGAAATATGGGACAAACTTCAAGTTATCCTTGAAGGAAAAAATGAGGTAAAGAAACATAAGATAAGTGTTTTAGTACATCAATATGAAACTATTAGCATGAAATAGGAAGAAACCATAGAAGAATTCTTTGGAAGATTCAACAACATCATCACAACCTTGAAGAATTTAGGAAAGATATATTTCAATAATGAGCTCGTAACGAAGATCCTAGGGTCATTACCAAAAGAATAGAGACCCAAAGTGACGGCTCTAGAAATTGCAAAGGATCAAGATACTATTTCACTTAATTGACTAAGCGAAAACTTGATGATCCATGAGACAGAGCTTAGAGGAGATGAAGGATCCTCGTCAGAAGAGGAATGAATCTGAAAGTTATTATTAAATTAGCTCCATCCAATGGTGATGAAAACAACACTGAGTTGCAAATATATGGAGATGATGAATTCAATTTTATGGTTAGAAAATAAGCTCGCTTTTACAAAAAAAAAACTGATAAAAAAGAAAAGAAAATTGGAAATAATAGGTTCCTATCAAAAAGTAGTAGAAGCTGTAGCAATACACAGAATACTCAAATTATATATTATCACTGCAAGAAGCCTAGACATACTGGACCAGAATGTCCCCTTCTTCTTAAAATCGACAAAACTAAAAATAGAAGACCCAGAAACCAAGTTATGAGCGTAGCTTGGTCTGATGAAGGTTTTGAAAATTTTGATGAAGATGAGTCTGAAGAAGTAAGCAATGTTTGCCTTATGACTAGTTCAGAAGAAGATGAGGTATATTGTTCTGACTCGGATATTGAATTTGATGAAATACGCTGCATATCATGAACTATATGCTCAATATAAGAAGTTAACTATGCAGTATTTCAAAGAAATTGAGAAGTCAAAAAATAATGATGCATCTTTGAAAAATTAAATTAAATCATTAGAATCAATGAATAAGAACTTGTTGTCTAAGAATATATCACCTCAAAATGACTATAAGCAAAAGGTATCCAAAAAGAAATTTTGGAAGAAAAAGTGACTCAGTTAGAAAATGCATTGCTTGAGAATGATTATGAAAAAGTAAAACAATTAGTAGAAAAGGTTGTTATACTGGAACTTGACACTACAAGAAAAACATTAATTAGCGATAGAAATTTACTGACAGAAAACAAACCGTTGTTATTTAACAACGAAAAACCAATATCCATCGGTAAAACTGTCTTGAAAATTTGCATTTTGTGACGGATAAAATTTTCATTGGTAAAGGCGGAGGGTAAACATCTTGGTAACATTTTCAATGGAATATAGTGACGGAAACATAATTTTTATCGGTAAATTACGTGGGAAAGCTTACCACAATAACCTACTGTCGACATTTACCGACGGTATAAGTTAGCCGTCGTTAAAATTACACAAAAATAAAATCAATGTCGGTTTTACCAATGGAAATATTTTCTATCGGTAAATTCAGATTAGTCGTTTTAAAAATTGAAATGACGTCGATTGGTTTAAACTCACCCCAAACCTTCTTCAATTCCTTGTCGTCGCACGTTTCAGCTTCTTCCGTCCTCGCCGTCACTTGTGCTTTTCTCATCACTGTCACCCATCACCGTCACTCACCCACGTCATCTTCTTCCTTCACGTGCTTCAGTGACTGCTTTTTCTGTGTATCAATTAAGGTAAGTCAATTTTCTTATTTACTAGGTTTTTGTTCAGTTGATTTAATTTGAATATTTGGTTGTGATTTGAACCTCTTATTTGAACTTGCTGAAGGAAATAACATTAATGGCCTGCATTTTTGTTTTGCTGCATTTTATAGTTGCTGCATTTTTAGGTTGGTGCATTTTAGGTTATGACATTTTTAGGTTACTGCGTAGGTTGTTGCATTTTTAATGTATATTTTGGATTTTATGTGTAAAGGAGTTTAAGGAGATATTGGGCACCTAATTTTAATTCTATGTCATCTAAATAGGATACTCTCTTTAATGAGTAGGAATCGTTTATTATGTACTACTATTATAGGATTGTAAGTATATTGAATGGGAGTTGTAGAATTTGTGTTGATTGTGATAGATTATGCCAAATATTATGGTTTACGTGATTATTGGGAGTGTTGAAGAGATGTAGTTAATGAATGAATTATTAGGGTGAAGTTAATAAAGTATATGATGAAGTTGGCATATTGTATGTGTTGAAATAATGGCTATAAGTATCAAAACAAAGGATAGAAAGAGTATTCTTTGTCTTCTTTAAGTACTCATATTTTAGTAACTTATAGCAGTCGATTATATACATTTGTAGATACATTTAATTAGGTTTAACACTTTTTTGTCTACTTTATGTATAAGGTAAATTTGTTTAAATTAAGTTAATTAGAAATATTATTTAGTGAGATTGAGATTGCATTATAAGTTTATGTAACTATTTAAAGATCTAAGTGATTGATGAATTGGATGATTGAACCTATAATGGTCATATCTGATCAATTAATTGAACTATTGAAGTTTCTTATAAGTATTGATATTTGATCATATTTATTTCCTACATTTACATTTGTAATATTTCCTTCTTCACTTAATAGAAGACCAAAAAAATCATTAAAAGAGATAACATTTAATCGATGTTCTAATGACCTAACAAATGGTCTATAAATAGGTCCTACACTATTGAAAAAGAACTATGAAGGGCTACAAGTCGATCATATATGCTTGTTGATTATTACATAACCTAATCTAGAGTGCCATGGTGAGAGAGAATATGCCATTATATTGCAATTTCATGATAACAACCTTAATTGATACATAATAGTGTTCTTGAAGTAGATCACATGCCTATTTAATTTGTTGCTCCCATCATTTGTGGAAACAAGACATTATCCACTCCTTGTTGAATTAGGAATAAGGCATTTATGGTTTAATATTAATAATACTTAATAATTATCACTTACTAATATAAATATTGCTTTTTGATAGGACCAAATACACGAAAGTATTGAACAACAATCTTAGCAATCTGAAGATGTTGATGAGACTGAAACTTATCTTCATGCAGTGGGTGGTAGGCGTGGGAGGATATTCGGCTTAGGTTCATTTGCGAGCACATGTTATTCACAACCCTCTACGTCCAGTATAGCAGCATCTGGTAGGTGGTCCACCACCAATGAAGTGCAAGAGCTTTAGGGCATAGTGCAGACATTAGCGATTCATTTGCAAAAGTCGATGGAACAGTTTCAATAGTCGATGTAGTACATCGCTAAGCTCCATCAGGAGGTGAATGAGTTAAAGGGTAAGGATAACACCTCATCGCACCAACCAAAGCATCTGTCATCTTCAAATCAATAGTGTACTTTTGGTCATTTAATTTGTAGACAAAAATAAAGCAGAAGTCACTAGAATTGGTAAAAATGGTGCCTCATACTCTACTTCTATTAACAATGTTCTTTGTATTGATGGTTTGAAAAATAACCTGCTAAGCATAGGTCAATTATATGATAAGGGACATAGAGTCACGTTCTAAACATCTTACTGTAAAATAATTGATAACAATAAAGTGTTAAATGTTTTGTTTCTATAGAAAATGACTCATTAATCTGGCATAGAAGATTTGGATATGTTAGCATGCGTATTTTATCAAAATTCTCGACGAATGAATTAGTAAAAGGTCTACCAAATTTAAACTTTGAGAATAATTAGGTTTGTGAAGCATGCTTAAAAGGAAAACAAGTTAGAAGTAGCTTTCCATGCAAGAATGTTGTATCTACTAACCAACCACTTGAGCTTACACATATGGATTTATTTGGTCCTATTAGAATTCAAAGTTTTGGTGGTAAACATTATGGTTATGTTATAATAGATTATTATTTTATATTTACATGGGTTTATTTCGTAGCAAATAAGGATGATGCTTTTGAAGTCTTTGAGAAGTTTTGCAAAAAAAATTTAGATTGAAAAAGGATATTGCATTTCTTCAATGCGGAGTGATCATGAAGGAGAATTTGATAACAGAAATTTTGAAGATTTCTATGATGATAATTGTATTATTCATAATTTCTTATGTACAAGGATTCCTTAACAAAATTGAATTGTTGAGAGAAAGAATAGTACTTTTTCTGATATAGTTAAGACCATGCTGTGTAAAATTGGTCTACCTCATGGCTACTAGGCAGAAGCTATTTCTACTGCTTGTTATATTCTGAACAGGTGTCTTATAATACTTATTATCAAAAAGACCCCCTATGAGCTGTATAAAGGAAGAAAGCCAAATGTTGCCTACTTTCGAGCTTTTCGCTACAAGTGTTTTGTGTTGAATAATGGTAAGGACAATCTTAGCAAATTTGATCTAAGATCAAATGAAGCTATATTTTAGGATACAGAACTATTAGTAAAGGATTTAAAGCCTACAATAAAAGAACTAAGAGGATAAAAGAATCAATACATGTAATATTTGAAGAAGCACTACCCTCAATAACAGCTACTGATTGAGATGATGAAGCATCCTTTGATTTCTAAACATACACCACAAAGTCAAACTGCATTAGTAGTGTCTTTAGATTCACAAAGTCAATAAGGTCTTTTTGAAGCTAGGAATGAGAAGGCTCCTTCTCCAAGTACAGCTCAACAGGCTCCTATACTACAAAAGAAACCAAATACTCATAGCAGAAGAACACCAAGAGAATGGAGAGGTCTTGATACACTTTAGTATATTTTAAGAGATCCTTCAGAAGGTTTTAAAACAAGACCATCCTTCAAAAACAATTATGTTGCCTTTGTTTTATAACTAGAACCAAAAACTATTGAAGAGGCACTTACTAATGAAAACTAGACTTCAGCTATAAAAGATGAACTAAACCAATTTGGAATTTGGTACCTTATCCAAAAAATAAGTTAGTCATTAGAACTTGTTGTAAACTTAACAAAAACTGTAAGGTGATAAGAAATAAAGCTAGCTAGACTTGTATCTCAAGGCTATAACCAATAGGAAGGTATTGATTCTAATGAAACTTGTGTTCTTGTTGTTAGACTAAAGTCTATCAGAATTTTACTTGCTTTTGCATTCTATAGAAATTTTAAATTGTTTCAAATGGAGGTTAAAAGTGCTTTTTTAAATGGATATATTAACAAAGAAGTGTTTGTTAAGCAACCTCTAGGTTTTGAGGATGTAGATCATCAAGACTATGGGATAGAATTAACAAAAGCTTTGTATGGTCTAAACCAAGCTCCTCAAGTATGTTATTATAGGTTAAGTAACTTCCTACTTGAGAATAACTTTAAAAGAGGAAAGGTAAATAAAACCTTATTTATTAAAAAAAGGAAAATGATTTACTTATAGTTTAAATATATGTTAAGGACATAATATTTGGTGCAACTAATCCATCTTTATGAAGAGTTCTTAGCTTTAATATAGGGGGAGTTTGAAATGAGTATGATGGGAGAAATATTCTTCTTCCTTGGGTTACAAATCAAGCAAATAGGAAAAGGAATTTTCATCAGTCAAGACAAGTACACAAAGCAACTTATCAAGAAATATCATTTTGAAAATGCCAAACCTATGGGAACTCCAGTGTATATTGGAACTAAGTTTGATAAGAATGAAACAGGAAAAGCTACTGATGAAACAAAATACAGAGGAATGATTGGTTTACTTCTATATCTTATAAGCTCAAGACTAGATATTATGTTTAGTGTGTATCTTTGTGCATGGTTTCAATCAAATCCTAAAGAAAGTCATCTTTAAGTAGTCAAGAAAAATTTTCATTACCTTCTTGGGACCATGGACTTTACATTATGGTACCCAAAAATATATTCATTTAATATGGTTGGCTACTATGATGCAAATTGTGCAGGTGATAAAGTTGATAGGAAAAGTACAAGTGGTTATGGTCAATTCTTTAGTGGATGTCTAGACTCTTGGTCCTAAAACAAACAAAATTGCATAGCACTTTCCACAACTGAAGTAGAATATAGAGGCTGCTAGTTATTGTGCTTAGATTTTGTGGATGAAACATCAACTCCATCATTTGTCTCTAAACTTTAGTCATATTCCAACATTGTGTGATTACACAAGTGTAATTAATTTATCTAAAAATCTATTGCATCATTTTAAAACTAAGTATATAGAAGTTAAATACCATTTTCTTAGAGATCATATTTTAGAAGGAACAATTGAATTATTACATGTTGATACTGAAAATCAAGTAGTTAATATCTTTACTAAGCTACTTTTAGAAGATAGATTTTGTTTATTAAGAAAAGAGGTTGGTATGTGCTGATTATCAAACATCCAACTCTGTTTAAAGATTTTATGCTACTTCTTTTTGAAGATAATGATAGGCTCCTTCTAATGTCATTTCACATTTTGTAAACATGCATGCAGTACTGTCAACTGACAGAAGATACGAAAATGATCACACCTCTAGGAACGTGTACGCTCTTTCATCTTCACATAAAATCCACTATTGGAAACCATTCGGCATACCTCAAAACAGTTCTTTGCTACATCTTATCTTCAACATCTCTTGAAGCTCATTATATCTGACTATATTCAAACTCCTTCGTTCTCAAATCTTTTCAAAAATTACAAACATCCTTTATTTTTGAAAATTACACAAACAAAATCAAAGGGTCAAAAGAAATCATGGAAACCCATTTCTAGCCATGACGAAACCCTATGCCATGAACAAGCTTTTGAAGCCTTTAATTCTGAACCTTCTAGGTTACCTTTACTAGAAAGACCAAAAACCTATTATGAACCCATTGTTGTTTCTTCTTTAAAAAAAAGCCCTAATTTTTAGAACAATTCAAATAGAAGATGTTTTCTCAAGGTTACACGCGTTAAGTTTACTAATTATAACCTTGGTAATTACCGCAAGCGCACGGGTTGTTCGCGTAATACCTAAGGTGTCGATCCCACGAGGAAGGGAACTAGTCTTAAAATCTAAAGGTAGTTAAGTTCACAATTAACCTAATTAAACAACTAATGTAGAATTTAATTCAATCAATAATCAAATTTGAGAAATTAAAGTGCCATAAGAATGAACAAAATAGCAAACCACGCAAATAATCCGAAACCCAACCTAGAAATAACCAAGTAAGAGAAACGGGGATTCAATTCAAAACTAAAGAAAATTTACCAATTATGCAATTTTCGATTTAACGGGCCTAGACAGTCCTAGAGTGAATTACTCTCTCTTGAGTTATAATTCTTAACCTTAATTGATAAACCCTAATTCAAATTATAGGAATTGCAATCTCTCAATCTGCAATTAGTCCAAAACCTCAATTAGTTCTAAATTTGTCTATTAACCTACTTGGAATCTATACTCGATCTCTCGTTACATGACTATACCAGTTTGAATCAACTCTCTACCTATCGATTTACCTAACTCTCATTAGTCCAAATCGATGATTTTTACCAGCTCACCCTCTCAGTTTATTACCAAGTTATAAAGAATCGAAATTGAATCATAATTAAATCGAAGTAATACACCATCAAATAAATTTTATTAATATCAAGAATCAAAAAACCCGAAGGTGAGTTTAGAATAAAAATCAACACTCAAAAATAGCAATGCCAATCAATATTCAATCTCATACATCAATGAAATTGAAATAAAATAGAAAATACTATTGGAACGGATCTCGGAGGTCGCGATTGCCAGAAACCGCCTGTTCTAGGAAGTACTTCGCATCAAACGTATCTCCTTGCCTCTCTTCCTTCGTCTCCTTCCTCAATCGTTTGATTTCTCTATAGGTTCCTCTTAGATTTTTGTAGAAACTCACAGTTTTGCTCGACTCTCTTCACTCCCTAATGACTCTCGGTGGCTGTCTTATAGTGTGCTATTTATTCTGTAGTAGCCCTAAGTCAAACTCAGGGTCAAAACGGTTCAAAAAATCACTCAAAATTTGAGCTTTGTGTTAGCCCAACGCAGGGCACGATCGTGGCCCCACCTGCCATGATCCTGGCTAGTGATTTATCCTTTTTGTCATGATCGTGGCCTAAAGTGCACGATCGTGACCTGACTTGATGCTCTCTATCACGATTGTGGCCCCTAGTGCACGATCGTACCCTGGCTGCTTTTTGCTCTTCCTTCTCTGTCACCATCGTGGCCACTGTGTACGATCGTGGCCTATGTCTTTTAGCCCGAAACTCTTTAAATCTTTGTTGTTCTTCCCTGTTTACCCTGCAACACTAACATACACATCAAGTTACCTCAAAAATATAACAATTAAGCTTAAGGATCATACTAACCTATAAAAAACACATAAACATACAAACTAACATGATTAACACATAAACACACACTTAAATCTCAATTTAACGCTAAATACTGACTAGATTATACCCTAAAACATCACGCAAAACATAACTATCAACATCCCCACACTTAAATGTTTGCTTGTCCTCAAGCAAACAAAACTACAAAACACATAAAAAACATATAACACACAATGCAATAATGAGACAATGGCTCTGACTTCATGAAATAACTTTAATCTTGGACACAATCATTCGAATTATGGCAAATCATTAACAAAAAAAATATGTGTCTAGGTGCTTTGACCTAAATATATAACTAAATCAAGACCTAAGTGTTACTTAGTTACCCTTTTCAATTATACACGCACATTAATAAATCTTCGGTCCCCTGGACTTTGTAATTGTTCCTAAGTATAATTCTATAAAAACTCAATCTTATTACAAGTTTGGTAGGTGTTTATTTAAAACATTTTAAATATATTTTTTATTTAAACCAGGACTTAGTCTTTTACTTGGAGGCAAACATTTGTGATGAATGTCAATCTGGCTACTTAACTAAGTCATTTATTAAACAGCTTGGTTGAAATGTCATTATAGCTTTTTTCCGTGAAGGCATATATTTGTGATGCGTGTCAATCCGGTTACTCATCTATATATTGTTTTCAACTACCCACTAGCTCTATTCATAACCCAAAGGTCAACAAAATAGTAATTTATTACACTGACATTTTTTTGGCTATTCGTTTTCATAAAAAATACTAGTTAAGCTACTTAACCTAAAAGACCTCAATTTATGAATGAATATGACAATCTAGAGAATGTCAAATTTACACTAAGTAAAAATTACGTTGTATATTTATCCAAAGGCCCCCTATTTCACTAATTTTGCAGGCTAATGATTGTTCACAACTTGATAGACTATGTCCCAACATTAAATAAATTTCACTCAATCTAAGCCATTAACACATTCACACACTTCACACAATATAACCTACTACTATTATACAGTATGCAAAATTCGCATACAAAAGAAAAACACAAAATTCCTCCCCACACTTGAACAACACATTGTCCTCAATGTGAGAAAGAAACACACGCAACACATACATGAAGGGTAAAGATAAAAACTTAAGCAATAAAGAACAGATAAATTTAACAATAGAAATAATAACAATAAAGTTAAAAATAAACGAAACAAAATAAAATTGAAGAAAATTTCGGGTTAGACTTAGATCCTAAAGTGACGGAGGTGGTGATGGTGTCGGAGGTAGGTTCAACACCCTGAGACTTGAAATGTCGATGGATCCGTCAGATATCTCGGCTCTGGCGTCATTGTGTGTGTTCCATCTCTGCAATTGTTCTGTTGGTCTCGGATAGTGCATCTAAAAACTTCTTCTAGCCTTGCTCTTCCTCTTCTTCTTCTTCTGATTCTTCACTCGTTGAATCCTCCTGTCGAGGTTGCACTTTACTCGGACTCGATTGACCTATCCTAGGCCGCACATGTGTCTTCTCGTGAATCTCCCGCAGACTCATGTTCATGAAATGGATGACCTCCATGTAACAGCCCAGACCACCCGCTTGCAGATATTGTCCGCTTTGAGCCTCGGCCTCTCGAGCCTCGCGCTCTCACGGTTTTGTTTTTCCGCAGGACTTCCCAGGAGGTCACCCATCCTGGTACTGCTCTTGCCCTAG
>JANZXR010051748.1:0-40320 GCA_027575705.1 Erythroxylum echinodendron | reverse complement strand
TTTATTAATTATATGATACATGAATTGGTTATATCAAATTATCTCTAAAAATAATTAATAAATAATTTAAGTAAATTCAAATTTTATAATTACTTATATATTATTTTGAAATTGATACATTAGGATTAGTAAAGTGATTACTTCATTTTAAGATTAATATAAAAATATATATGCATAACGTATAAAAAGTTTTTAAAAACATAAATACATATATACATAATATAATATGTTGTAAATATGAAAAATAAAATAAAAAGTTTATAATTTATTAATTATAAAAAATAAAACAACAATTTTTTAAATTTATTTTTAAATTTTTTATAAAAATTTCAAGCCAAAACCACCTGCGAGCAGCCCTTCGGCAGGCCGGAAACAGCCCACGGGCCTGTATGGGTCGGGCCAGCCCCAGCCCTCTGCCCTCCGCCGGGCTGTGGGCTGAAATGGCCAGAGGCAAATTTTCAACTGGCCAGCCCGGGCTATTATAGGCCCAGGCCTGGCCCGAACTACTGACATCCCTATCTATAGGTCCCTTGGATGATAGGTATGTCTCCATCCATTAGTTCAATGTCGTCTTCCTCAGGCTATTCCAGTTCTCTGCCTTTTAAACTCGGATCTGAATTCTCAGAAACCACGGCACTATAGTTTGGAGGATTACTAGGGACAGTAGGTGTTAGAGCCCCGGGGGGGGGGGGAGGTCCTCTTCCCGCTTTCGGATGCGAACTTTCTTCACAGCATGGCCTTCGATTCCAGTACTTTATTGGTTGATTTTCGTCATGTTACCCAATTTTTTTGGTTTCAGATTCTTTGAATTGTATTGAGGACTTTTAACAAACAAGTAAAAGGCAAGAAGAAAGTAAGAAGGAGAGAGTTGTATAGAGATGGTAGAGCAGCTCTCTCTAACGGCTAGTCTGTCGAGATGAACAACTGTTTTGGCCTTCTGCTATTGCTAATTATGGTTTATAGTACCACCGAGCAATGAATGAAAATGCAGTCGGAACGAGGCACAGGAGCAGGAGTCCAAGATGTAATGAACCTTTTTAGGCAATTCATTTAAATTAGTATTCGTCAAATGTATTTTCTAATTATAAGATAAAAGAGAAATATTTTTATGTAGTTTGACTCTTCTTAAATTTTTTAATAATATTCTCAAATTTTTATATTTTAAATAAATACAAAATTATATTAATTTTTCGTTCTACGAAATTAGCATGTGATATAATGTAATGTTATGTAGTATCGTTGACATTTAATAAAATATAAAAATCAACAACATTAAAATATAAACAATTTCAATGAATCAAGAAAATCTAAAGAATGTTTTTGTCATTTAGCCAGGCAATTAGTAAAAGTTAAAAGTTAGAAAGGATTATAATATACATAATTTTTTATATTTTTAAAAACTATTTTTATAATTTAAAGATGTGACTTTATAATAACAAACGAACAGTTGTTCCTTGATGTAGGCAAATACTATGTATTTTTGCCCGGAAACCTAGTTGCTCGCGTAGTCCAACTCCAACCCTTCTTCAACGAATTTGGAAATACTTGGTTATAAAACAAACGTCACGTAATGTAATTATACAAACTTGGCAAGTTGTCTGAATCTGTTCATTGAATAAATTACGGGATCGGGACGCGTTTTAGCTGCCCGATGAGAAGACCAATCCCTTGTCGCTTTCCATACTATTAGATCTAAGAAATCTCGGATTCTAGTGGTAATTATCTAGGAATATGTTCCTTATTTCTAGTTCTAATTTAAATTTGTGTAAATTATAATTAATTGTATTGAATTATTTGTTTATTCAATTATTATATTTTTTAAAAATAAATTTATTTTTAATAGTATTAAATTATCACACAACTCTTTCATTATATTTCATTAATTTTTTACTTATTTGTAAATATTAAATAATATTATATATAATTTAAAATTTCTACGACATCAATTTTTGTTAAAAATCTAGATAAATAATTAAAAAGATGTAACATATGAGTCATATAATATTTGAATAATGTTAAAGAGAATAAGTGATAATTTAAAAGTTTAAATAAAATTAAATCACAAAACTAATATATTTTTATATTTTAAAAATATATTTTAAAATGAATACAATTGCCTTAATGACAATTACAATTATAATTATAATCACAACATTATAATTATGTGAATTTTATTATTATTATCTATTAGAATTATATTTGCACAACTTATAATTACATATTCACAGTGTCAACGTACTTCGTAGTTTCAGAGGAAATTAACTGTGAACCCGAATTGATTTCGCTTTTCTAAAACCCAAAACAGATTTTAATGTTGGATAATTAGATTTTATGAGTATAACAATAATTTAGTAAAAATCTCGCTAAGACGCGAAATTTGGAGATGTTCAATAGTCCGCAGCCTTACTTTTAATTAGTAGAGTGACTTAGTCCAAATGACCTATATGAAGAAAAAATAATGCTAATAATATTATTAATGCTAAGGCTTGGTTTGAGGAAGTGGTGACGGTTGAGAACATGTTGAAATTAACCTGTTAAAATGATAAGTACTTATTTTCAATAAGTACTTGTGTGTTTGGGATTGCTGTTTTGGTAACTGCTAAAACGTGAAAATATGTATTTGGTAAGTGTGATTGCGTTTGTTGAAAAGAGATAAAATGACTAAAAAGTTTATTGATTTAATACACTATTAATTGTTGTATAAATAATTATAAAATATATTATTAGTCATATAAATTTAAAATTATAAATAATAAAATAATTAAATTAAATTAAGAAAAAATATAAATAAAAATATAAATAATAAAATATGTTGGACTTGCTTTCTATTAGTTGAGGGTAAAATAAAAAATAATAATTATCATAAGGTTATTAATGAAAAGTAGAATTTCTACCTCAAAAGTACTTTCCTACCGCAACCTTCTTTCTACTTATCAATTTTTGCGGTGGCATCACACTTTCCTCCAACTTTCAATTGTTCGCCAGCAGATCCAAATATATGACTGCGTTTGAAAATTGCGGCATATAAGTATTTATCTCCACTACAGTGCAAATCTAAATGTGGCCTAGTACTAATCAAGCCAGGAGGGGAAAAAAAGGGCGTAGACTAAAAGTATTATATATTTACAAGTTTAGGCTAACTATAATAGGAAATTTTTTTAAAAATTATTAGAACTACAAAGATCTTTTTACGAGGGATTTTTAATCTGTATTTTAATACACCAAGATTTTTTATTGTTTGTCACATCCTTAGTAAGTTTCAATATTATCATATCTTTCTTGATTAGCTCTCTCAATTTTTTTAGATCTTTTTTTTCTTACAGTCTTTAACTATAATTTTTTTTACATATTTTTACGGGAATATCTTAGTGTCTCATCTTAATATGTCTAAACTATCTAAACTTTATCTTTCTTAATTTGTTAATAATATTAAATTTTACGGTTAAAAGCATAAAATTAAATGAAGGTTTCTATGTTCTACCGTCCATTTCAAAGTAAAAGAGTTTGACGTTAAATATTAGAAGCCGATTGTTTAGGTAACGTACAATAAAAAAAAATGAAATTCCACGGATAACAGAAGACAGCGTTCACGTCTTGGACCGATTCTTCCAAAGGCCATAGGCTTGACCGATCACATTTTGGAAGGAAGACACGAAGTCCAACGCATTTATGGGATAAGATGGGCGTATGATTTGACAGGTGAATCATCCAAGTAGGTAGGTCTCCTTCAGTCCTCATCCTCAAACTTTTCGCTTTTCTTTTTTTTTTTAGTTTATTGTTTTGTGGACTCATTTTAATAGTTGAATAAAAAATAAAAAATAAAAATTAAAAAAGAGTTTTGAATTTTATTGTTATTGTTATTATTATTATTAAAATAATTTACAAAATTAGATACTATAAATCAAAATGTTTAATTTAGAAGAGGAAAATAAGAGCAATAAAGGTCAGTCAGGGTTGCTAGGTCTTGCCAGGTTGAAGACAACTTGGCTTTGTTTTGTTTTGTTTAGTGGAGGTTGGCTGACGTTCGCAGATGTTGCTCCTCTGGGGCCAATCAATCAGTTAAAACGCCAGCTACGAAACTTCCAAACCGTGATACAGTCAAATTAAACAAACAAAATATCACCAGGAACCTTTTTTCCAATTTTAGTTGAACGTAAACATCACCAAATAAATTAAATGACATTAATAGAGATAAACCATTCTATAATATATCAAAAAGTAAAAGAAATATACCTATGCTATATTTTTAAAAATGTTAGAAAAAACAATTTATTTTTGAAATTTTTTACAAAACTCTTTCTAATTTTCAACTTTCTAAAAAATTCATTGTATTAAACTTCAAGTAAAAAATAAAAATATGAATGATAATAACTCAACTCAGTTACTAAATCCAAATTAAACTAATTAAATTTTAACGTTTGAGAGATCCTCATCCTGTTTAATTCTTTTACTAATCATAATAGTTTTATACAAGACTTTATTGAGCCGACACCACTCAACCTTTGATACTATCCTTCGTCCTCACTACCTATGAAAGAATTTCACATCCAATAATACGATCGTCTCGTACTAATGACAACAGAAGATTTTTCTCAACAATCTTATAACTAAAAAACACTAAATAAATAATTCAAGTGATTAAACAAAATTCAATATAAATAAAAACACTTGAAAAAGAGAAAAAGAACAACTTCTAAAAGTTTTCGACTTTCTAAAGATTAATATGATAGTTACTCAATAATGACATTAGGTGCTCAATCTATTGCTGCCTTGAAATTTTCTGTCCTCTACTACCACATGATCTGCTCATTCACCAATAACCAACCCAGAACAAGACAAAGAGAGAGTCACGTATAAAGGAGTTACACACGCGCCATCACAAAATCTGCAACTCACAAAATCTATCCTTCGACCCAGGACACTGTCATGCACACATGCTGCTAAACCAGACGAAGAGTCACATACACACACCACTCTTACTTCAACTCACGTACACAATCTCTCAAATCACCTAAATAATCAGATCAATGTTTTACCATTCACGCACACACCATCAATCAACGCCTAGCCAAAACCTTCACCAAGTTACTCATGTGTGTGTGTGGTATAGAAGCAAAATAACGCACACAGAAAATTTTAGACAAGAAAAATCACCCATGCAACAACACTCCTTTAGCAATCTCACTATATTCGCAACACACAGCAACGTGATTTTTTCCATACACAATCAATCAACCAATACCAACACACTACCATAAATTCCCTCACGCAAGCCTCCTTCAATGTAGTAAAATATTAAGAGCAAAACTGCACACTTTTCCTCTTTCATTCACCATCAAAATTCACCAAAAAAACCTCACCAAAACACTCACGTATTTTTTCTGTGAAACAGGTACAGCACCTAGTGACCCACGTAATAAGACGAACACACCAGTGATTCATAGCAACATCCACCAAGAAGAAAATCACCCAATAACTCACGCGTCTTCGAAAGAACTTAGGCAAGTGAAAAAATCTAGACATAGAAACCTTCACACTAGATAACTCACATATCATCTTGTATTATCCATATTTTGAAAAGAAATGTAATTCACTCCAATCTTCATTCAAGATGGACTTTTATTAGTGCAACATCACTATCTAAAAATCTAATTCAAGTACAACTTCTTGATTTATATTTTTAATCATTATCTTAAATATCTAATAATTAAAAATATCAAAATTAAATAATAAGACATATCTTAATACTCTCCATGGAAATTAATTGTATTCATACTAACTGTTTTGTGCAAGCCAACAGCTGTTGCGCAAAGGTTATCTGACAATAATCCAATAGTAACATTTAAATTAACTGTTACAATTTGATTGAGTGATGAGTATGTTTTTAGATATTATTGTATCTTTTTTTTTTGTATTTCATAACCAGCTTTTGAATTACATAGTTTTATAATTACATTTTGATTATTTAACCACCAAAATTAACCTAAATTTACATAGTATTTACTATGATCATTTATTTTAAAAATTAAATCACAAAGATAATTAAATAGAATTACTTGATATCATTTACTCATGTTATTATGTAACCATTCATATTTCCCTTTCAGCTGGAACTTTATTAATGAATGATGTTTACAATTCATAATTAACTAAAACGATATTTATATAATAAATTTTTAAGTCCCGAGTCCCGACTAAATATCATTGACTTGTTGAAATTACATCTTTATCCATAAACGCTTTTGTTAGAGATTCAATGCTTACGACTTCAAATAAGCGAAAACAGAGTAGCCGGCAAGTTCTGGAACAAAAGATTATATGTCCGAATGAAATAATAATTTCGTTAGTATTATCTTGGAAAATTTCTTGATGCCCAGGCCCCTTTCTCCTTCCGCAACATCAAACTACTCCAATCACTATCCCTCGAATTCTCCCACTGCCAGAAGCTCTCGTTCGTCGGAATCGGAGGAAATGGCAGCCACCACCAGTTTCGGCGGCGCCGACGATCGGGTGATGGCCACGGCTCAGCAGATCGTCAAGAGCCTCAACACTACTAAGAACGTTCGCGAAGACATGCTGTTGATCTTCTCGAGTTTCGATAACCGCTTGTCGAACATCTCGGATTTGATTAAACAGGACTCGAATTCACTGTCTCGGCTAGAGGAGGCGGAGAGGATCATTTCCCGATGGGACTCCGCCTCCGACCACTCCGCTCCCGCGTGGGAGGACTCGCGGGAGGAAGCAGCCGAGTTCTTGGCCGCCATCGATGAGGTACTGAACTTGTTGGATGACTTGTCGATTCAGCCTGATAAAGAGACCTTGGACCGCGCTGAGACCGCTGTACAAGTCGCTATGTCGAGGTTGGAGGAGGAGTTTCGTCACATATTGATTAGTAGTACTGTTCCTCTTGATGCGGAGAGATTATACGGATCGATTAGGCGGCGTTCGTCGTCTTTTGTGGGTAACGATGGTGAGATTGAAGAGGAATTTGATAGTTTTGGGGAGATGGACTGTGAGAGTACTTGTTTTCATGTGCGAGGAGCGAGTTTGTGTGATGATGTGTGTGTTGATTTGATACATATTGGAGCAGTTGAGGAGTTGAAAGAGATTGCGGAGCGGATGATTCGATCTGGGTATGAGAAGGAGTGTGTACAGGTTTATAGTAACGTTAGGAGAGATGCCTTGGATGAGTGTTTGCAGATTTTGGGAGTTGAGAAGCTGAGCATAGAAGAGGTGCAGAAGATCGATTGGAAATTGTTGGATGAGAAAATGAGGAAGTGGCTTCAGGCTCTGAAGGTTACTATCAAGGTGCTTTTGTCTGGGGAGAAGAGACTTTGTGAGCAGATCTTTGATGCGTCTGATTCGGCAAAGGAAATCTGTTTTAATGAGACTGCTAAAGGGTGTGTGATGCAGTTGTTGAATTTTGGCGAGGCAGTGGCTATTGCGAGGAGGTCATCGGAGAAGCTCTTTAGGATTTTGGATATGTACGATGCTTTGCTGGATGTTATTCCTGATTTGCAGTTGACGATTACTGATGAATTTGTGTGTAGTGAGGCTAAGGGAGTACTTGCTGGGTTGGGAGAAGCTGCAAAAGGGACTTTTGCGGAGTTTGAAAATGCTGTGCAGAGTGAAACCTCTAGAAAGCCTATGCTGGGTGGGGAGATCCATCCTCTTACACGTTATGTCATGAATTATGTGAAATTGATTGTAGATTACAACGAGACCCTCAATTCTCTTTTGGGGGGGGATGAGGATGAGGATGAATCCCATGCTTTGCCGAACGATAATGGTGATTTGGGGGGTATGACTCCTATAGCAAGGAGGTTGATGGCCCTGCTCGCCACTTTGGAGTCTAATATTGAGGAGAAGTCGAAATTTTATGAGTATGGAATGCAATATATATTCTTGATGAATAATATCCTGTACATAGTGCAGAAAGTCAAGGACTCAGATCTTATTAAGCTTTTGGGAGACCAGTGGGTTCGCAAGCGCAGAGGCCAGATACGCCAATATGCTACTGCTTATCTTAGAGCTGCCTGGAGTAAATCTTTGGCTTGTCTGAAGGATGAAGGGATTGGCGGGAGCGTCAGTAATGTCTCCAAAGCGGCTTTGAAGGAAAGGTTCAAGAATTTTAATGCTTGTTTTGAAGAAATCTATAGGGTTCAGACAGGTTGGAAAGTCCCAGATCCTCAGCTTCGCGAAGAGCTTCGAATATCTATATCTGACAAAGTATTACCAGCTTACCGTGCATTTGTGGGGAGGTTTGGGAGTCATTTAGAAAGCGGAAAACATGCTGGGAAATACATCAAGTATACACCAGAGGATTTAGAAAATTATCTATTACATTTGTTTGAAGGAGTACCTCATGTTCTTCACCACTTAAGAAGAAAGAGTACATAGAATACAGAACTCTTGTAACAGGTAAGCTTGCTTTTGCAAGGATTAGAGGGCAGAGTTCACCTAAAGCTTGCTTTTGCAAGGACTAGACGGCAGAGTTCACCTAATTTATGTATCTTGATAATATGCTTTAATGTTGTTGATGTTGATGTTTTAAAGACAATTATCTGTGAAACGGTGAAAGCTACATCTTTTACATGTGATTTGGGTTCGGTACATGTATTATAGACAATAGTTTCTGCTTGTGGATTATGTCCCGGTTCATGTATTTTATTTTTATGAATCGCGTTCAGCATCGAAGTAAATTGTGGTGCACATTTATAATTTGAGAACTTATTCATTGGTATAACATGCTTTATTTTGCATTCAATTACGCCGCATTTATTTTTCAAATTTCCTTAAATAGTTTTGAGTTTCTACAGTTTGGTGCCCCGAATGTAGGATCGACAGTAGGAGATATATTCTGTTTTCAATTGATTTCTTTTGTTTCAGCAGAGTTTTCTCATTGTGACAATTTGAGTAGTAGTATTGCAAGATATTCCAATCCATCTTGACTTCAACATGTCTTGAGAGATCTTCAAAATGATTGAGAAGTCCATTGCAACCTTATGGAGATTCTTTTAAACAAAATGTAGAAAACTGTCGGAGAAGATTGAATGCAGTAACTTGGTGCTTGGTGAGGTCTCCTACAAGAAAATAAACAGTTGATTGAGTGATGAATCAAGCATATGGTTTGAAAACAATTCCATGTCAAGTGATGAAGTATCCATTGGTGGAATGTGTTAGGCTTCTTAAACTTTATAGGGGATTTGTTTTGGTGGGATAATTGAAGTTCTTAATATCATACTTAAGAAATTAACATACGGATCAAGGAACACATCAGCCCTAATTTGAAGCATTGCTATTTAGATGCCACTAATTGTGGGTAATGATTCTCTTATAATTGCGTTTTAGTGAAACAAGTTTAAGCTACCTGCGTATTTCAGTGTTTCGGAGTTTGGTTCCTTCCTTTCTAATTTGTTGCATAATGGTTATGGATTCTTGCTCATATATTTTGTCGGAAATCCAAGACCATTGAAATACTTTGTTTCATTTCTGTTATATGTTAATTTGGTTTGATTGATGGATCTAATAGGTATTAGGTTATTGAGCATGGTTATACTTGTCGAAATTCAAATGCTTTGAAGTATGATTATGATAACTGGATAAGCTTTCGCTATGAATGGGATTCCAATGCTTGAAAAGTGCTGAGGCATTTCCTGATGAGAGAACCAATGTAACCATCTTGGCACATCTACTGAATGTTGTGTAGCCTCCTAGCGTTTGTTACAAGGTGGACTTCTACCCTGCTATTACTTCTTAATACGAGTGATGAAAGCTGTTAAATCGGTCGGAAAAATTCTAGTGAGTTGGTCCCATCTTGTCATTTCCGTTTTACTGATGTGTGTAGCTGCGCTATTCAGTTGGATAAATCGACAGGACAAACTGTCTGAGTGTACAAAGCTTCGGTTTCATGTCCCTCGGGTGCTTGATCTCCTTAAAACACTTGGGAGTATGTTTCATATGAAACTCAAGAAAAGGAAATACTGTTTGGTTTACAATTGACACTATCTTTTATTGCTATCTTTTGTCGAGGTGAAGTAAACCAGTGTTGACGAAATTAAGAATTTGTACCTACAAACGGCATTAACGAGTGATGTTTGAATTTGGATTGACTATTGGATTTGACAATCTAATACTCGATGTTAAATCTTCGGATAACTACGGCTTTGGTCTCTGATTAGATAGATCTAGTCTAGATTCAGATGTTAGATCGTTTTGTCGACTTATTATAAGACTATCAAATAAGCCAACATCTGTTTAAGGTTACTGTTTTGATCTCTTGTCTTAGCTTCAAATTTTGCAAAATGTGAACCGCCAAGAAAGCATATGCCTTGCCTGCTTCTGGTTTGTCCTTTACCTAAAATCAAAAAGGGTCAGAATACCAAACAACGTGCCGTGCCTTCTATTTCATTACAGAGTCAGATGGCCAAGAGACGGGGCTGTGCTCATATTGTATTTTCACCGTCTATCGTCTTGCCAATCTCGAGTCAAGGTATGGGCCCTAAAAACAAGAGATACATGTATTGTATTTCTATGAATTCTTGGTGCAAGAAATTTCCTCGAAAGGATGAAGTCATCAGAGGCAATTTAATATTTCGACTGTCCCTAGTACTTAGGTTCTTGAAATTTCTTTCGAGTCCCTGAGTTAACTTTGCTTCAATATTGGAGTACATTATCGATTATCGTTTAATTTTGGATATTTCAAATGACTTATCTGAAAAATGTAATTTATATTGTATAAGTACAGAAAAATAATAATAATGGCAGAAGAAGAAGAAACAAAACCATTTATTCCGCGCAGAAAACAGAGTGAATCCTACGCTTAACAAGGCATGGTTGAGTACAACTCCTTATTTTTTGACTTCAGCACATGCTCGGTACATGAAGATTAAAGGTGAACCAAAAGGACAGAGAGAAAAGATGAACTACTTACAAAGCAGGCTCACCTATGTTACAATCAAGTCTATCTACCGAGTGCCAGACAACATCTGGATTATTTGCCAAAGCCAGGTAATCATTAGCTCATAAGCAATGACCAGATACTGTTGTTGACACCTCTTAAACTCTGCTATTGGAGGGCAGGGGCAGAAACCCATCAAAGAAATCACCAAAGTAACCACGAGGCTCATGTACCAACCTTGAGATGATATCCCTCAGAGTGACCACCCCTTCCAGGTTTCCAGCATTGTCTACAACATATACCCGATGAATTCTTTTGGAGTCGAGCTTCAAAATCAACTCTTTCATAGTATCACTTCTCGTACACGTGACCATTCCATTAACAATAGGCGAGGTTTCATCATGTTTCTTCAAGTAGCTTCTAACTGCTGTCAAAAAGTTCTTGGCTGTGATAGACCTGACAAAATGCTGAAAACTGAGTGCTTGGAAAGGAAAAGGTTGGTACAAGTGATGCATTTCATTCAGACACAACTACAGTAAATTTATTTGTTGGTGCCAAGTCCAAAGACATCAAGCAACTGAAGTAAAGATAGACTACATTTAAGTAATTTCTTGAGTTTGATTGACGAGCTTTGGTAAGAAAATCAATGTTGACCTGAAAGTTTTTTTAAGACTTGGCCCCCCTTAAAAATTCAGTCGCCAAAAGTGTAATCAGAATTCAAATATGAGCCAAAATTCATAGAAAGAGAGTGAAACACAAATTACAGAATAGGTGGATAATCAAGATGGCTCCTCGTGCAAAACACGCCTAGTTCCAGTGCTGCCAATGAATCCATCTAAGTTATACAAGTTCCAACGCTAGTTAACTTTCCAAGAACAGGTAATCAATTGAAGGCAGCTCCCAAATACCAGCCATGTTATCAAATTTTTGATATTAGTCGTTATGTTTAATATGCTATGCAATTTCCTCAAAGACCTTCAACATGAAGCATGGAACATTACAGAGTTGAGTGCCAAATGAAGCACAATGTTCCACAGAAACTGCATACCTATATTCACGGTAGATCTCAGGTGCAGTCAAAAGAAACTGAACATCTATTAAACTTATGTTGCCCACTGTCTTTCCGGTTTCCTTCTCAACAACAGGTAATCCTCCAATCTTCTTTTTCCTCATCAGCTTAAATGCCTGGAGAACTGGCTCATCTTCGTGCACCTAAAATTGATTATAAGTTACTAATAGAACCTTGTAAATAACAAGTCATTTGTTCCAAAACTATGAAACAAGAGACTTGATAAGTCATGAATGTGAACAGAACATGCTCAGAACTAACATTAACCATTCAAATATATTCCTTTAATTCAATTTGTCCTCGTGGTCAGAACAGTTATATTTTAGTTCACATAATGAATAATATCCACGCATACCTTAATCATTTGATTAGGAGAAGTGAGGGGAAGACCAACTTCAGAGAGTGTCTTAGTGCCCCAGCTTTCAAACCACTGAAGCCCCGCACATTCAGCTAGCATGTGAATAACAGCTGATTGCGTGATGATGTTATCAATCTTCCCTTCCCCAAGATCAACAATAGGAATACTCTTAATTTTGTACTTAGAAAGCAATAACATCATTGTCAAGAAGGAGTTTGATTTCTGTAATGCAAGAAATGGTGCCCAGCGGAATGATCCGGAGATGTCACGCACCTGTATTGTAAAGCAAACAGTGCGAGGTTGACCACACCTTAAGAAAAAGAAAACTAAATGACTTGGGATCAACAAAGCTCTGTATCAAGATCAAGGAATGCAGTATAACCTTTGTGCTCTTGTAGAATTCAGAAGCCGTTAGAACCTCAAAAAAGCTTCCAGAAGTTACAGTAGCATCATCAGGACTCAATACCTCAGGTCCTATTGCCCTAGACATTCCATTAGTAGCCAGTTGAACTGCACTAGGAGAATTCGGGCTTCTAGGAGAAGGAGGTTCCGACTGTCAAAAATCACAAATACATCGTTTAAATTCAACAGGCACGCCAAATAGCGCAAAAGGTATGAACTATCACTAAAAGAAACAAATTCTGAGAATTTGGTATCCTAGTCTGCATTACGAATGTGCATACAAGTTTTAACACATCATAATTAGACAAGAAAAATTCGGGAATTTTGGTTTATTTTCATCTTCTGGAAAAAAAAAAAGAAAAAAACATTCTCTACGCCATGGATCCACAAATCAAATTTACAAGACTAACTGATATAAGCATTCTTGTTTATCTTTGTCATTGACATAACCAAATACCGGAAGGAAGCAGAGATCGTATAACATTGTCTTGGTTCTATACAAAACCCAAAAAGCATAGACAACAAGCAAATCATGTTCGTTCTGGAAAGCTGACCTGATGCAAAATCCAGACAACGATCCCAGCAAACTCCACAATTCCCAGGTATCGGTCCATCCACGTGGCATCCTCAGGAGCGTCAACATCCACCACCGGTGCACTGAGAATTTTATTCTCCGCAAGTATTTTCACCGCGTCCGCTAAACTTGTATCCGATTTTATCTCGATCACTACACACAAACCGGCAAATTGAATACAAACGAACAAAGTCTTAATCTTTTCCACTGAAACTAGATAAAAACAACTCGAAGCATCTCAATTCATCAAAAAAAGACATAAATTTAGTTTCCAACATCCTTTCCCACGTCGATCACATCGCAACCTCGACCAAGAACAACACCCCCAACAACTTACCAGCGTTGATTGTGATAACCCAGAACCCAAAAAGGCAAAATTAGAAAGAAATAACGAGGAAAAAGAGTAGACCTTGAGAATCAGAATAAGGGAAAGATGAAACAGGAATGCTCTCAAAGCAAGCATTGAACTTTTCACTTGGAGTCAACTGCGGTTCCATTACGTCCCATAGATCCTCAACTTTCATACCCAACCTCGCCTCTGGACTCCTCGGGCTATCCTGACCCAAGTCACTCGCTTCTCTCACCAGTTGCTGAGTCGCCATAGCCAAAACCACACTCGCTCTGTCTTTGTCTATAATTTTCAGAGCTGACTGTTACATGCACTGTGTTTATATATTAAAACCTTCTTCCTTTATCCTCTGCAACGCACCTCATAGTATCCTTCATTGATGAGAGACTTCATACCGTAGATAGGAAGGACTTGTACACGTGGCTGATATGATGGGTCAAACGAAGCGATCGCTTTTTCCTTCTTTTTTGTTGGTGCTTATCGGTGGGTTTCAGGAAAGTGTTTGATTAGAAAATAGATTTGATATCGTCTTCTGAGAGAAACTCTCTTATCCGATTCTTGATGACGGCCACTCGCGTGGCATTCTAATGTACGCTTGGGAGTGAAGTGCGCACCCTTGTTTTCGCTTTGACCTTGCTGACTAGGCTCTGTTTCTTACATGTACCTGTCCGGAATCCTGATGGATACTCATCTTGTCACAAACAACTTTAGAATTAAAAGTACGTGTACAATGGGATATCAACATCACAAATTTATATGAAATAATAATTTCATATTGGAAAGTCCGTATTTATTTTATATTATAATTTATTATCTACCAAATTAATTGTTCGAATTTAATTAATAAATTCTTTAAATAAATTATTTGAAACTCACAAAATATTTTTTATGAAATTTACAAATGATTTTTATGTGTTTTTTAATTTAAGAAAATCAGGTAAATTATATAACTAGACAAAATAATTAATAAAATTTATAAGAGTCATTGGATTCTAAATTTGAAGTAACTTTGAGAAAATTCCATTTTTACATGGATTTTTCCATGGGTCTTTATAAGATTATGGAATAAACATCAACAACAATTTAGTAGAGCTCTTTAGAGATGGTCAAGTTGGTAGAGTGAGAGGCATGAGGTCAAAAGGTCTTGTGTTTGAATTCTTCTACTTATACTATCTCAATTGAGTCTGTCGTATAGGGCTTGCTTAATACAGAGTAATTGGTTGGCATAATGTGCAGGCTATTGCGTCAATTCGAAAATTTATTCAATGCATATTTAAAAGATAACGCCTGTGATTCTTCCGTTCTCTAAAAAAAGAAGAGTTAAAAATTGAACATATTTTTAATTTTGATTAATTTTATAAAATTTAAATCAAAGGATGAGATGTTAAAATTGATTTGATCATATCATAAACATAAAACTAAAGAAACATATAAATTTACTAAATTAAGTTGAATTTAGCCGACTTTATTGCAACTCAACCCTAATTTTAGGTTGCCCTAATTGGTTTTTGCAAGTCATATTTGACGGGTCTCTAGGACCGACCGATAGTCCGCCGGCCAGGACGGTCGGAGAGTGGGAACACTGCCAACTGACTTGATTCCATCCACGGCTCCTGAGTCCTGTCACAGTTCAAATATAGTCTAAAAGCCGAAAGAGTAGCATATTCTCTGAAAACAGTGTTCTAAGCGACGTCCATGGAATTACGACAGTCTAATCTATGAGCTGGCACAGTGGTTTAAGAAGATATCTCTAGTTTCTACTTTCTACGGGGCCTTTCACTTCTTGTAATTGGACAACTGACCCTCTGCTTTTTGTCCCACGTGTCTCCTTTCTGTTAATTAAACTCTTGTTTATCCAATTGAAGTTACGTCAGTCTATTCTGTCCCGTACGGAAACTTGGGAGTAAATAATCTAATGATAACATGTTTCAAAATTAGAAGGAACATGAAGGGTGAGCGGTTAAAAGTAATTCGGAATGTCAAAAAGGGTCCCGTTTAATTTTAGCTTAGATGGAATAATTTTTTATGTTTTTCTTAAAAAATATATGATAGACCGGATAAATCCGGCTTATTTGTAACCTATCAGGTTGAGCCATGGATTGACTTATCCCGATTTATCATGTCATAGGCTCGGTAGTTTAGGGCTAGGTTAGGAACAACTCGAGACGATCCGGCCCATTAATATTTTTAAGAGTAAGCTTATTATATTGGACTTTTATAGATTTTTCACAACATTTATATCGAATATTGTTGATGTTAGATTATGGAGGTTTTTAGATATGTAGTATTAAATTTTTACTCAAGATGCTCATATTAGTTATCATTTATTTTAATTATATGAATTAGGGTTAAATATATTGGATCTCTAGTAATTTAATATTTTTTATTTTAACTTTGGTATCTTGAAAATCATCATTTATGTTTTTATGATATTCTTTAATTATTATACAATTATATATGTTCTCTCTTCATTTGTTACTTTTTCCTTTATTTTTATTTGAAAATTTTCAAATTCTAATGATGTTATAAGACATCAATTTGAAATTCTCAATGGCGAAAAATTAAACGAATATGACCTAAAATTTATGTGATAGTTAAATAATATTATAAAAAATAATCAATTTTCAAAATATAAAAATTGAAATAAAAAGGATTAAATTATAAGATGTATAATACGCTTTGTACGGCTTATTAATGGTTCTATTACTTTCGGACTCGGAGGGAATTTGGTAGTTAGGGTTTATTCTTGGTGCTTATTCAAAACTATGAGTCTTATTTTTTTAAATGAAAATATCAATATTTAATTTTTTTTCATTCTCCTTTTATATGCAAATCCATCCATCCATTCATTTTATTTTATTATTATTTTTAAATTGTATCCTTCAAATTCAATTTAAATATATTCATTTAAATCGATTTCTATTCAGTTGCATTCAATTATTTTTTATTTTTAATTGAATATGTACATGAATATTTGTTTTAATTCTGGTTAATTAATTTTTGCTATGGTGTCCTTGTTAATTTTGATGAAAAAGGAAAAATAAGGAATTGATAATGACAGCTAGGTAATCTAGCACTTAGAGCATTTTCTAAAGTTTCCTTATTTTATTATAAATTTTAGGAATTAGTAAAATGAAATTAAAAAAGAAAAAGAGAGCAAATGTTGAAAATGTGGAACAACGGATTCTATTGATCGACTAAATCCATTATCGAACATCGAATGACCACATATGGGACTGTCAATGAGTCAAATGGGACTATGATGTTGGCCTCGAGCTTAGCTTAAGGTCAGATTGAGCCTAAGGCAGTGAGTTGGAGCTCAAGCTCGAGCCTGAGATCAACTAAGTTAAAGATAGACTTAGCTTAAGTTCGATCTAATAATTTTTTTAAAAGTAAAAACGATGTCGTTTTATTTCAGAGTGTTGAGCCTTTAGCTAGGTTGCTCATGCCAAATTGGGCTAAAAAAAATCAAACTTAAGGCCTGATTAATTCGATCCTAACTTGTTGACTTTGGGTCATTTTAAGCCAGGTCTAAGTCTTTTTGCTATCCTTAACAGGTAGTGTTTTGGTCATTTTATCCCTCCTTTTGTTTGTCCTAAACCAACAAACCTAAAAAAAAAAAGGAAAAATAATTCTGTGTCGTTGATTTTCACAACTTTGCTTACCCCTTTCACTTTCTTTGTTTTGGTCAAAAATGGAGTTTCCTTGCTTAAAAATTTTAGGATGCCTTCTTCTTTCTCTGTAGCCTTTCCCTCGTCATTCAATCCTTTCCTTGACATTGACATCACACAAATTCTTCTTTTTTTTCTCCACAATTTGCTTCTCTCAAAAAACCCATAGCCTCTGGTCTTCAACCTTCGTAGGAACTAGGAAGGTGCGTGAAAGAAAGCGTTAGTATTATATTGAAGACTGAGTTTTAAAAAGTGCTAGTTCTTAAACATTATCTTTCAGTTATTAATAAGTGACAGCGTCACTAATTAGTGGCAGCGTCACTATCGTTTAGTTATTAGTCAATAGGACAAAAGTTATAGATATTTTCAATAATTTAAGAAATTTTAATTTTAAAAATTTTGAAAATTTTATTCTAGTTCTCAGTTATATTTTGATTAAAAATAACGGCTAGACATATATAATATGAATATCAAACATAGAATAATATATTAAAAATCTCTTAATCCAAATCCTAAATAATTAAATTTGATTTAAATTAATATTTTAAGATAATTATAATAAATTATTAGTTTATATTGTATTTAATTAGTTCGATTTGAATTCAATAATTGGGTTAATCTTTATGTAAATAACAAATGATTAGTACAAGTATGATATTTATATTACGTGTATTAAGTCGTTAGCTTTTAATTGAATTTAAAAAATTGAAAGTTAGAATGATTTTTTATGAGAAATTTAAATATCAAGGAATTTTTCAAAAGGTTCTTAAACTTTAAAAGAGACCTATGTTTTTTAACCTTAGTTATCTTCCCAATAATATTTGGGAATACTTTTTGGAAAGTTATTTAATCAAATTTGGATTAAATAAATTGGTTTTAAGCATTTAAAAGTGTTAAAACCATATTTTTTTGAGTGATTGGTTCACTTATATGGGTTAGTAGTTGACCCTTATAGGTTAAAGTTGTTAAAATTATTGTACAGTGCTTTTATAGCAATATTGGATGATTTATTGATCGACCAAAGTACTATATTGGTTGATAAAAAAGTGTACTAATTAACTAGTGTTCCAATGGATAATGAATCTGAAGCTTTTAACCAGTATGTTATATTGGTTGTCTTGGGTCTAACAACTATTTTAGGTCTCAAAATACTATAAATAGGTATTTTTTTCATAGTTTTAACATCAAGAAGTTTTTGAATGTTGTATACACACATTTTAAATAGTTTTTCAATCATTTGAACATTATTGTGTCATATTTGTGTGAGTGGGTCATTTTCAAGTGAATAAGCGAGATATTTTTGAGTTATAATACTTTACTAGGGTGCTGAATGTTATACTTGCTTGATGATCTTGTGACTCAATTGGTATTGAAGTTCCTTTTCACCTTAAAAGAAGATTGTAAGAAATCTTTTTTTTATCGTAAAAGATTGTACAAAAAGTTTCTCTTTATTGTGGAAGATTGCAAAAAGGTTATTCTTAAAGTTGAAAAAAGAATTATAGAAGTACAAAAAGAGCCTTAAGAGTGGATGTAAGCAAGGATTGTTTATCGAACTACTATAAATTAGTTTATGTTATCTCTTCCCCATCCTTTTTAGTTTATTACTCAACTTTTTGATTTATTTATTTAAGAAATTTTCTCATCCTTGTTTATATTAATTGTTATTAATTGAGTACATTGGTTTAAAAAATATTTAAGTTTATTAGGAAGTGACAATTTGTTATTTGTATCCTTAGAGTTTTCCCAGTTTCATTAAGATCTAACACCCCTAGATTGTTTTCATGTTTTATTGAAGTAGTTTATTCTTGTTGTTATTTCTCTTGTTCTTAAGTTTGCAGTTTCATCGCCTTGATGGATTGATATAGTCTAACTTTGCCAAACATTTGGGGCTTCCCCTGATTTGCTATGTTCTTTCGAGCCTCTAGCTCTCTGTAGGAACTAACTCTTTTCTTACACATAGAGGTAAAGTCAGAGGCCCATATCTTCTCTTTCACCTAGGACCTACAAAATCTCGGCCCTGACTTTCATGATCTTGCTTGTTTAAAAAGGAGGGGATATGATTTGTTAAAAAATGCTTGTATTTAGGTGTTAGTGAAACAAGTTCAAAAATGAGTTAAACAAATTGTAAAGTGTTTCTTACAATTTACATATTTTATTTTCAAATATTGCTTTATTAGACAACGAATAGTGGCCTAATGGTTTCAGCTCCTCACTTAAGACTCTCCTTTATAGGAGGTCTTGAGTTCGAGTCACACCAAAGGAGGAGAAATGGAAAATTTGTCCTATTGATGATCCTCTAGCCCCTTGGGTACAGCTCCTTGATCGGATCAATTACGGACCCTTTGCTTCTAGCGGCAGTGTGGGAGTTGAAGCTACTAGAGAACCCGAGAGCTACTGAGAACCTGATGCTGAGTAGGGGAGCCAGCGATCAATCAGCAGTTGACCAATAAAGTATGTGACGATTCCTTGTGTGCAGAAATGTACAGGTTACGTAGGAACCTGAGGGATCTTGAGGTTCCAGATTTACATCCTCTAGGGTTCTTGGGATGGGGTCTTAGAGGCTTAGGATTAATCCGGCTAAATTGGGATACCTAAGGTAATAAAAAAAAATACTACTTTATTGGTAGTCAAAAAGTGTGAGGTGGCAGAGTGATAAGCGATTACATTGTATGAAGTATGAACATACAAATGAAGAAGAGCACTAGAATGGATTAAGGAATAAGTTCATAATGGGAGGTTGACTCTGGGTTTCAACGATAAGATATTTTTACCTTTTTTTAACTTTTTTTAATAATAAAACATAAAATGCTATTTTTACCTTGTTGCTTTTAAAGTAAATCACTGTTATTATCTTCGACAGAGTGACAGAAGTTTGACAATAACAAAAAAGGGGGGCCCATAGTGTTTTTGTTTTTCTCGACATTCATGTATGATTGCCGTGCATATATATAAGCATGACATGGATTATTGAAAAACAATGGCATGAAACGAAAATGCCGCAAGCAAATTTGTTGATTAGGGTAATTCACGCAATCTTTTCATGAGATTTGTATTACAGCGTTTTTTTTGTGAAAAAAAGATAATGCCAATAAAAGAAATGCAACGAAATAATTGTTAGGGTAAATCTTTTCAAGAGATACTATTTACTAATAAAATAAAAAGAATATGTTTCTGAAAATTGAATTGCCGGTACATATGCATAATTTTAATATTTATATCTATGATAATTTGGTAGTACCAAAATGACCAAACTTTGATGTTTAATGAATATTAACTTATGAAATATATTAATTCACTTACTCACGATTTATGGATGCTTATTAAGAGAAATGATATAATAAATTTATGGGTATTTAAAGTTTACTAATTGTAAAATATTTTCGGATTATCCAAAAGTTAATTTATTAATTTTATAATTTGTGAACATGAAGTTTTAATTTATATGCTTAGAATGAATGTGTTTAGTATATCTAAAGATATCTTGCATGTTTGTTTGAGGTATATTTAATTAACAATTAAGTCATACAAAATTAGCATCATTATTGTAATTATGGTATGTCTTAGAATCACCCAAAAAAAATCTTAGATATACACTAAATGTTTTATGTGGAATAATTGTTTTGAATCTAATTTAAGTGCTAAGTTTTATGACTCAAAGAATTAATGTGTGAGTATTCTATTATGTTTTGCAGTTTCTGTTCTTGTTAACTTTAATTTGGTTGCTCCAAGTTGAGAAACCAACTGCTATTATTGGTGTAAGCACTACTGATGAGAAATCTTTCTATAAAGCTTGAGAAAGATCGAACGTATTGAGCTTAATGTTCATGTAAATAACTGTTGCTAACAACACTTAGATAACTCTTTTTTAAATTGAAGTTGCTAAAGAATTTATGAAATTTGTGGAAGAGCATTACCAAACTGCCGATAAGTCACTTGTGGAGACATTAATGGCTAAGTTGACCACTATGAAATTTGATGGTTCCCGAAGTATGCATGAACATGTCATTGAACTGACAAATATAGCAGCAAGACTGAAAACATTGGGAATAAATGTTGATGAATTTTTCCTGGTATAGTTTATTCTTAATTCTTTGCCTCCTGAGCAATATGGACTATTCTAAATGAATTATAACACTATAAAGAATAAGTAGAATGTGAATGAATTGGCTAGTATGCTTGTTCAAGAGGAGACGAGGCTTAAAAATCAAGGGACCCATACCATTAATTTAGTAGGTCATCAAAGAGGTAGAAGGAAACTCAAAAGGAATTATGGAAAAGAAAAGGGCAAGCAAGGACCACTTAAAGTTAATAAATCCTCTAGTCAAATTTATAAGAAGGAACATAAAGGTGATAGATGTCCTTTTTGCAAGAAACTTAGGCATTATCAGAAAGCTTGCCTAAAACGTAAAGGTTGGTTTGAAAAAAAAAATAAGCTTAGTGGTTTAGTATGTTTCGAATCTAATTTGGCAAAAGTTCTTTATAATACTTGGTGGATTGATTTTGGTTGTGCCACTTATGTTTCAATACCTTGCATGGATTCCTTTCAACCCAAATGGAAAGTTTGTTTAAATGGGGAATCGTGTCAAAGCTCCAATTTAAGCCATAGGAACTTATCATTTGATTTTAGATGCTAGACTTCATTTAGATTTATTTCAAACACATTATGTACCTTCTATTTCCCGTAATTTAGTTTCCTTATCTAAACTTGATTATGCTGGTTATACTTTCAAATTTGGGAATGGATGTTTCAGTTTAATTAAAAACAGTTGCCTTATTGGTTCTGGTATTCTTTATAATGGCCTATACAAGTTAATTCTTAATAACCTTTTTGTTGAAACCCTACTAACCTTGCATCATAATGATGGTACTAAACGTGGTTTAATTTATGAAAGTTCAACTTTCTTGTGGCATAAATGTTTAGGTCATATTTCGAAAGAAAGACTACAAAGGCTGGTAAAGAATGAAAATTTACCAGATTTGGACTTTATTAATTTTAGTGTGTGTGTGTGGATTGCATTAAGAGAAATCAAACCAAACACACAAAGAAAGAAGCCACAAGAAGCACACAGCTTCTTAAAATTATACGTATCGATATATGTGGACCTTTCAGTCTTCCATTTTTTAGTAAAGTATTTTATTACATTTATTGATGACTTTTCACGTTATAGATATGTCTATTTATTGCATGAGAAGACTCAAGAAACAAATGCGTTAGAGATGTTTGTTTATAAGGTGGGACAATTAGATAGAAAGGTGAAAATTGTCAGATCTAACCGAGGAAGTGAATTTTATGAAAAATTCTAATGAGTCAGGACAATGTTCAAGTCCATTTGCCAAATTTCTTCGAAAGCATGGTGCATGTGCTCAATAGACAATGTTAGGTACACCACAACAAAATGGTATGGCAGAAAGACGTAATCATACATTAATTGATGTGGATAGGTGTATGTTAAATAATTCGTCTTTACACTTATTATTGTGGATGCATGCATTGAGATCTGCTATTTACTTGCTAAATAGGGTTCCTAGTAAGGCAGTTCCAAAGACTCCTTTTGGAACTGTGGACTGTAAGGAAATATAGTCTAAGACACCTACATGTGTGGGGTTTCCTGACGGAAGTAAGAATTTATAATCTATATGAAAAGAAATTGGATGCAAGAACAATTAGTGAACTTTTTATTAGTTATCTAGAAAAGTCTAAAGGGTATAGATTTTGTTGTCCTAATCATACAACAAGAATTGTTGAAACTAGAAATGCTAGGTTCACTGAGAATGGTGAAACCAGTGGGAGTGTTGAAAGACCACGTAATGTAGTTATTGAAGAAATCAAAGTTTAAGTTCCTCTACCGACTTTTTAAATACATGTTAGTTCTATAGTCGTAGAATGATTTCCTCTATTGACTTCTTCAATACAAGTTACTCCTACTATTGTAGAACGTTTTGACAATTTACTGAAGCAACAAATAAGTGATCAAACACTTCAAAAAGAGCTTTTAGTTAATGAACCTATTGATGTAATTAATGTTCCAACTGTAGAACAAAAATAAGAAATAGCATTAAAAAGGTCTCAAAGACCTAGAAATCTAACTGTTTCTAATGATTATGTGGTATATCTACAAGAATCATATTTTAACTTAGCAAATAAGGATGATCCATTTTCGTTTTCACAAGCCATTGAAAGTATTAATTCTTCTAAATGGATTAATGCTATAAAAGAAGAGTTGAATTCTATGGAGCAAAATGAAGTTTAGGATTTAGTCAAATTGCTTGAAGGTTGAAAGAGAGTTAGGCGTAAGTGAATTTTTAAGACCAAACATGACTCTTATGGTAATATTGAAAGACATAAAGCTAGAATTGTTGCCAATGATTATACTCAAAAAGATGACATTGATTATAAGGAGACTTTTTCACCTGTTTCAAAGAAAGACTCCTTTAGAATCATTATGGCACTAATGGCTAATTATGATTTAGAGTTACATCAAATAGATGTGAAAAAAACCTTTTTTACTGGTAATTTAGAGGAAGAAGTGTACATGGATCAACCTAATGGATTTTCAATTCAAAGAAAGGAACACATGGTGTCTAAACTTAAGAAGTCGATATATGGACTTAAGCAAGCCTCTCGACAATGGTATCTTAGGTTTAATGATACTATTACCTCTTTTGGATTTAAAGAAAACATCGTGATCAGTGTATATATATCTAAAAATCAGTGAGAGTAAGTTCATATTTTTTATACTTTATGTTAATGATATCTTGTTAGCTACTAATGATCTTGGTTTAATGCACAACACCAAGAAATTTCTCTTTGAGAATTTTGAAATTAAAGCTACGAGAGAAGCCAGTTATGTGATAGGAATTGAAATATTTCGTTACATGTCACAAGGACTATTAGGTTTATCTCAGAAAGCTTATATTAATAAGGTTTTAGAGAGATTTGGTATGAAAAAAATTATTCTGCAAGTGTAGTCCTAATTCGGAAGGGAGATAAGTTTAGTTTTAATTAATGTCCAAAGAATGAATTGGAACATAAGTAAATGACAAATATTTCTTATGCATCAATTGTTGGAAGCCTAATGTAAAACTTGCGCCGAACCAGACATTAGCTTTGCTGTCAGTATGTTGGGTCGGTATCAAAGTAATCCCGGATTGGATCATTGGAAAGCTGCAAAGAAAATTTTGAGATATATATGAGATACTTAAGATCATATGCTCACTTATAGGAGATTTAGTCATCTGAAAGTAATTGGATATTCAGATTTCGATTTTGCCAGTTGCATTAATACTAGAAAGTCCACTTTTGATTACCTTTTCTTATTAGTTGAAGTGGCTATTTCTTAGAAAAATGCGAAGCAGTCTATCATTGTTGCGTTCATTATAGAAGCTGAATTTGTAGCATGTTTTGAAGCTCCAATTCAAGGATTATGGTTGAGGAACTTTATTTTAAGACTTGGAGTTGTTGACAATATTGATAGGCCACTGAAAATTTATTGTGATAATTCTGCAACGGTTTTCTTTTTAAAGAATGACAAGTATTCTAAAGGTGCTAAACATATGGAATTAAAATACTTATATGTCAAAGAAGAAGTCTAGAAACAAATAGTGTTAATTTAACATATATGGACTAATTATATGATTGCAGATCCTTTGACGAAAGGATTGACATCGAAAGTCTTTAAAGAACATGTTGAAAGACTGTGTTATGAGATACTACCATTATTGAGATTTATGATGTTTGTATTTTGGCATTGTAAGCTAATTTATGTTAATCCTATTTTGTAGTTTACATCTATGAATAAATTATATTGATAAGATTGTCTTTAACTAAGACATTATTAATGGACCATTAATGTGTTTCTTATTTATGGATCATATTAAATGAAGGACTAATATTGTAGTACGTAGAAGGAATTATGTCGTTTGTTAAGATGTGAAACCGCTACGACTCTTATTAGTATATTTGTTTGATTGTGATTTATGATGTAATCAACATTAAATAATTTAACAAACTTTATGCACATAATGTTTATGTATTCATAAACTATGATATAACGTTTTTCAATTAATGAGCCAAGTAGGAGAATGTAAAACCTATATATTTAATATGTAATTCATTAAATAATTATGGTTTTAATAATATTAAATGCTAAATTTTGATTGGTCAATTTGATTAAGTAAGATAATGCTGATTAATTAAGATAAGGTTTTGTTTTAAACTTGCGTTTGATAGGAACGATTCAGGTTGGATCATCGTTTGGTTTTACTTGTTTGAACAATTGGATCTTCGTCATTCCATTAGTAAATATATATTCATATTCATAAACATCTTAAAAACAGACACAATTTGGAAACCAAAAACTAGAAAAATAATAAAGCGAAAAAATCAAAAGAATTGTCAATGCAATGAAATTAAATTTTCAATAGAATCAGAAAAATACTAAATAAAATTTTGAAAACTTACTTGGTGAAAAGACCAAGATTGATTTTGCTTCTTGCACTAATAAAAAAGGGAAAGAAAAATTAACAAACGGTAAGATTAGGAGAAGACTAACAAACCAAAAAAATATCTTACACTATGTAGAGGCAAAAAGTTACAAGAAAAAAGAAGTAGAAGAGATGGAAGAGAGGAGTTAGGGTCAAAATACTTGTAAAAGAGGAAATAGGAGAGTAGATTTCTATTATAGGATATGTTTGCTGAAAATAAAAAGATAAGAGAGAAAAAGAAATAGGATATGTTGTTATTTTTATGACAAATTCAAACTTATATAGAAAAACATTTTAAAACTATTGTAGTTTTTTATTTTTAAAAACAAGAAATGACAACAATACTTTGACAAACATGTTTTAATGGGTTGTTTCTTTTTTTATATGCAAACCACAACCAAAAATAGATGAAAAAAATAAAAACAAACCGGACTTTAGTTTAAGACTTTCTTTAAAAAATTAAGGTTTAAAACCAAGTTTTCAAGAATTCAATCTAAAAATTTAATCATAAAATGATTAAATCCAATTGCTTGAACCTGAATATATATTATTATTTATAAATGCTTATTTTTATGAAATTGTTCAGCTACGAAGGATATAAGTGGAAAGAGAGTTGAAAAAACCAAATTGTATAACAAGCATAATATCAAGCTAGTAAAATTAAAAATAAATAAGACCTTAACTTATAAAGCTAAGGCCCATTTTATTTGACTTTAGTTTTTCTATTGTAATTTTTAGTTTTAATTTTGTATTTTTAGTTTACGATTTTTAAATAGAAACAAAAATATGTTTAGTTATTAACGTAAATGAAGTTATCTTTTAATTACTAATAATAAATATATTAGATAAAATTTAAAAATAAATTATTTTTATAAATTAACAAGTTAAAATAATCACGTGTATAATGTTTGTTGATAAATTATCAACAAAAATTAAATATTTTAATAAAATAAATAATTAATTTTTTACTTATAAATATGTATTTTCAATTATTAAGCAAATTTATTTAAAAATTTTATAATTTTGAGTCTATTAACTTAAAATTGTTTTATCTTTCAAATATATATTTAAATTATTAAATTAAAATATTCATAATTATAATAATTAAATATTATTCATAATTTTTATTATATTTAGTTGATACTAATTCAGATTATGAAAAAGTAAAAATAGAAATCAAATTCTACTTTTTATAAGATATGAAAACTAGAACAAAAACAAACCAAACAAAAATATAAACTAAAAAATAATACAAACGAGAATATCTTTTTGGAAGTTGAAGATAAAATGAACAACTGTAAATATAAGTAAAAACAAGTAGGTTAACTGAGAACAAATAAAAAGTTTGAGTTCGTTTGGTTTACTTCTATTTTTTTCTTATGATTTTTAATTTTTATTTTCTTTCAAATAAAAACAAAAACATGTATAGTTATTAATGTCTAATAATTACATATTATATAAAAAGTAAAGTTATGTTATTTTGATAAATAAAATAAAAGTTATTTTAATCTCTTATATAATATTCATTAAAAATATCAATGAAAATTATTATATTTTATTAAAAATAAATAATTAAAATATTTATTTATAAATTAATATTATTTATAACATTTTTAAATATCAAATAAAATTTTATTAAAAAGTAATATATATTCAAAGATATTTTAAATTATTAATACCTATTTAATAAAATCTGTTTTATTTTTTATTTAAATTTATTTTAAAAATTTGCATTAAGTTATTAGATTAAATAATTCATAATTTTTATTAATAATTAATATCAAATAATTAAATATAATATCTAATTAAATTATTTATAATTCTTATTAATAATTAATATTATGTAATTAAATAATATATATTTAATATATGGTAAATCATATTAAGAAAAACAAACGAGAAATAGATTAAAAAAAACATCTTTTTATGATTTTTATAATTTATAAAAACTGAAAAAAATTAAACATAAACTTAAATAAACATTTTTACTTAATTAAAAAATATAAATATAAATATAAACAAATAGATCTAATTTACCCTTGTTAAATACTTTTTTTTCTTCTTCTAGTTTACTTTAAACTTAGGTTCACAGGTCCATTGTAACTTTTTTGTCGTACAATCTTGTAACCCTGAGCTCTTAGGCCTGAATATATATGTACCTATATGGGCCCAAATCTACACTTAGTTGTCACATTCGGCACTTCTCCATTTCAATAATTAGGCTTTTCTAATTTTTGACTTTATAGTTAATACAGTTTTCAGCTTTTAATTTAATCATATTGCTTTTAAAGCAATTATTTTATCAATGTTTTAAAAATCAGACCGAAATTAAAATCAATAAGACAATTAGTTAAATATTTAAAAAAATTAAAGAATTTGAATTATTATTAAAAGAGATTGTCTTTATAAATCTAAGAATTTGAAGTTTAATTAAAAATATTATTAAATAAAAATTGACTGATTTATTTTAGTTTATAAGAATTTATTAATTTATAAAAATTGATTGATTAAATAATAAATTGATCAGTTATTAACAACAAGAGTTATTAAAATAAAATAAATTAAAAAGTTAAAAACTGAACTAAGAGGATTTAAAATTTTTAGGTCTTGTTTGACAATCAGCTGATTGCATTAGCTATTAGTTGAATTTATCAGCTGTTAGCTAATAGCTGATTAGATCAACTGATTTGATTAGTAGATTGCATTAGCTGTTTGTTAGAGATGTTTGGTAAAATTAACTGTTTAGTATTAACTATTTATGGGTAAAATAACTTATAAGGACATGACTTTAAAAAAAATATTATGAGGGTATGAATATTATATATTTAGTATTTTGTTGAATATTCTTATAAGAATTTAGATTTTAAATATATAATTCTACGAAAAGTAAGTTTATAACTATAATAAAAAAGATAGATATATTTTGTTACTTTTTTAAGATAATGTCATCTAATCATACAAGATCAGAGAAGTTTATGTTTTGTATAAGTGTATGATTAAATGTTAAGTCTATGTCTTGTATTAATATTTAAAATTTATGTTTGGTTAAACTTTTGACTAAACATTTTATTAATTATTTAATGTTGGTATCGTAGATACATGAATTCATTATCAAATTTTGAATCATTTTTTGATGATGAATTGATGAAGGTAATCATTATTTCTTTAACTAGGAAGAGAACAAATATTTCTAACCACTATTTTAAGACCATGTGTATAGAGGATGTCAGGATTTGGCTTTTGAGTGGAGTATCTGCTAAGATTAATTGCTACTATTGTATTAAATGACCGTATAGATAAATCCTATGAAAATAAGGATTATGTTTTTTGAAATGTATGATTTCGAGGGTTTGAGTTGAATTTCAAAGCTTTTATATACAAAGCTTATATAAATCTGTACAACTTCTATTGAATAACAAAGCGTACATGGAATGAAGGAACATTTAACGATAATTCCTTCCCTCCCTTTAGCGGCATCTTCTTCTGAATCCAACTTGACCATAACGGAACTAACGTCTTACTAATTCCCTTAATCTCATCTAACAAAAGCTGCAAAAGGAAGCACAACCCAAATGGGTAGCTATTTCAGATGTTAAAAGAATTGTTAAACCTCAAAATATGCTAAAATTCATAAGAAATTATGAGATGGCTAAGAAAGGGAAAAGCATATTATTTTAGTTGACTTTTGGCTGCAATCATTAGTAGTAGTAGAACTCCTTGAGAAATTAAAATACCAAAATCAAATTCAGATGTTCATAAATGCAAATCAAAGTACATTTTACCTGGTGCATCTGAACTAGTTAGCTTGTTCTCATTAAAAGAAACAATCTCAATATCTTTATCCACCGTCCTGAGCAAAGAAGATTATAATAAGAATTTGTTACTTAACTATTAGTAAATCAAACCAACAATGACAAAGAAGGCAACAACTAATGCAACCGCAGGAGCAACAACATTATTTTTGTTGTTGTTCTTTTTGTTGCATGAAATCAATGTGCAAAAGTTTGCATTTCCATCAACACTTGAATTAATGATAAAAGTGACAATAAAAGTAGGACAAGTATAAGTACCCAACACCAATTTGTTCTTATCATTTATACGATGAGAAATGGATGTTCCTATAATGATTTTACAAAATGTCGAAAGAAAGAAGAAATGGGAAATTAAGAATTGTTAGGAGACATCTGGTACATGAAGTCAGACCTTAGAAGCAGAGAACCTTGTTGGGGCCTTTGGATGAGGGCAATTGGAACTGCACTTGTCAGAATGTTTCCTGCTAAGTTTCTGTAGAGACACAAAAAGCTTTATAATTCTGATAACTTTTTACACTATAATTGATTTTATTCTTAATATAAAGTAGCTTATAGGACTTTTAAGGAAGACAATTGTGACAGGAAGTCAAGGATTGAGCCATTTAAATTATTGTTTGACAAGTCCCTGATAGGATAAAAGCAATTGTAAGACATTAATTTTTGTATCAGCATTTTAATACTGCATATTTCCAAATGGCATAAGGATACTCACAGGGATTCAAGTGATCATATTTGATTATATATATACTTACAAGGATGTGATTGTAGGTTGAGCATTATTGTAGTTGCAATTGAGTTCATCCTACACATAGGCTTCAGGAGCAAATGGATCTCCTCGCTAATTTTTCGTTACCTTGCCAGAACTATGAAACCAACTTCAAAGATCAAGGAAGGATTTAACACCAAGACCTATCTGACCATCTGAGGTGTTACATAGCCATTTGTCCCGCACAAGTTCATGGAGAGTTGTTTCCTTTTGAGACATTAAGAAATTCCTAAAAGCAAGTGGCACTTGAGATTGACTGCCTTGCGTTTCTAATCCTGACACATTCTAAACCTGAAACCAAAGGATTGACATATGAATCACTACATGCATACAGTGAAGGAAATATGACTTATATACATTACGACAGAATGAAGGAATTCAGTAATCCAACACTATTGACAAAGGACAAGATTATGTAATAAAGCAAGAAAAAAACTAAAAAAATATAATGAAGCCATATTGATTCACTCAGAATGTGCATATTGGAAATGGTTATCAAAATTAACTGAATTAATAATATAACCCATTACTTCAGGGAGTAAAATCGTAAGACTGATACACTTGAAATGTAACTGCAATGAAATTCCACTCTAAAATAAGATTGAAGATTTCCTGATTTTTGAAGCAGTAAATATTTTTACAGTTCTTTCAGATTAGTTGCAATAATAGTACTATAGAATGCATTAACGTATCAGAAAAACCTCCTCAAACAAAGCTCTGTAAAACCTCTGCTCTGTTCATGAAATCCAAATACCCACAAACCGGAACAACTAAAAGTTAAAGAAATTAATGAAAGAAGTGCAAAAGGTTGTTTAAGGTTGTTTATACTTCCTAGGTCAAGGCTTCAAGCTGGAGATACGAAGAAAGAAATTAAAGAAGAAGAAACAGAGAGGAAGAACATAATCAGTAGAGCAAGAAAAATTGGAGAAAGCAACAAAATCAAGTAGAAGAAAAAATGTGGAAAACTGTTGAGGGGTTTTTGCAAGAATGTTCTACTTCACTGAAGAAGATGTTATGGGCAAGACCGTCATAAATGAATCAGCTACTGTGAAACGCTTCATTAAATGAGCTTGTGAAAAAATAGCTGATGAGTTGAATCAATCAACCCAACCAATTCTTAATCAAACAAAAAAGCAACTTTTTAATATGAATCAAGCCATTCAGTTGAGTCAAACAATTAATAAATAGTTGAAATGCCGTTCTCTAAACATGGCCTTAATCTTAGAACTATGTACTTATCCATTAAAAGACGGAGATCAAATTTTCTGTATCAATTATAATGTTACTGTCATATTTTATTAAATCTCGCATATGGTAAGTGAAACTTTGATGGGCAAAAGACGTCGACGTCGAGTGCGTAGCTATTGGTCAAACACGGGATTTGACTAATATTTCACTCAAGTCTTCTTCTTTACTCTTTACTCTTTTCTCTCTCTCTCTCTCTCTCCCTACCTCCCTCCCGACTAGCTCGAGGGTTTCCTTTTAGCGCCAGTCCATGGAGGACTCCTCTTCCCATCTGTTCGATTCAAATCTAACGGCTACTGGGGCTTCCAAATTTCTCACCAATCTTCCTTCTCGCGGCTTCTTATCCTCTACCGTCCTCTCCTCTAATCCGGTAATTGTCATCACTCCTTGTACTTCTTTCTTCTTGCTGTTACTTCAACTTCATCACTCCTTGTACTTCTTTCTTCTTCTTTATTGAATTGGGATTCTGTTTGTTTCCTCAGAAACTGTGGGAAACTTTTGCAATTCTTTGATTTTATTTTAGTCCTTAGTAACCTACTTTTTTTTGCTTTTCTGTCTTTGATTTGGAAATTTGTGGGAATGAAGTTGTCGTCGTTTATCCTGTCTTTAATCTTGGAACGGGAGTTATTTTCAATGTTTGATTGGTGTGTGTTTGGAATAACTGTCCTCAAGAATGCTATGTGATTAATGGCATAACTGGCATTTTTTCATTGCTTATGATGCAAAGACACGGTCTTTCTGATGGGTTACTGACGACATTCAAAGGCATGCGTGTGTTTTTGTGGTTTTGGATGTGATTCAAGGTGTCTATTTGTTGTTGTTATTGTTTCGTGTTGTTGTAATTTTTATCTTAAGGTAAGGGGTGAACTTGGGTAAAGTTTGTAGGGTGCGATAGAATGGAATTGGACATGAAATTTAAGGGATAATGTAATGCAATGTAATGATGAGCATTGCGTCAAAATTGCCGGTCTAACTGTAATTGTATTGGTATAGGGGATTTGGCTAATGCAAATATGCAATCATTAGGTTAAATTGTTTATTTAAAACCTGCAAGCGACTGAATGAAGTGATGAAATATTTATTTGATATATAAAACTACTTCATCATCTTCTTGTGTTTATGAGTAATAATCCAGTTTATTCACCTACTTCTTCCCTGGACCATGTTGAGAAAAAACAGTTCTTGTAGGACCAAAAATCATGGAGATCTGAAAACTTATGGCTGAAGTCCATCTCACTGTTTGACTTCTTCTTCTTTGTTTGTTTAGCATTAGGCTTCTAGTACCTTATTAAACTTGAAATTTCCTTTCTCTTTTCTTTATACTGTTAGAGTCACATTTTTCTCCCATTGTTATAACCTTTGTGTGTTCACTTTTTCATTTGCACAGGGTGGCATGCGTGTTTATATTTGTGACCGTGACACCTCACCTCCAGGTTTGCCTTGATTTTTAAATTTTAGGCTTTCTCATCTTTGGTATGTGGCAAAGACTTTATTAATTTAATAGCTATAAAGTTATCCATGTCCTTTAGTCTGCTGGCCTGATCGGAGTAGTTCAAGTTGACATGGATAGGTGAATAGTAGATACTAATTGTTTGTGTAGTGATCGTATGCTTAACAGCGCTATTGTTGGGAAAGTTAAGCTTTTCTTTCTTGTTGCAGAGGGTCAACTGATAAAAACTAATCAAACAAACATACTGATAAGATCCCTCCAGCTTAAGAAGCAGAAAGGGGAATCCAGTTCCAAGGACATGAAAGGTGCAAATGCAACTGATGGATCTCGAAAGAGGTTATATTTCCACCTTAATTTGCTTTCTTATTAGTAGCTATCTATATGCTTTGGCATACTATTATGTTGCAGTCATATTCTTGAAAATGTCTATCTAATTTCATGCTTTTGTGGCTCTGCTGTTTGTAGTTTTACAAGACTTACTTTGCTTATATGATCCTATCCAGTATATTCAATGCTTGCTGATCATGTTTTTAGGGCCCCAGAAAGGGTTTTGGACAGCAGAGCATCTGCTAAGAGAAACAATAGTCAAACTGGTCCTCGACAAGGTGAGCAGCTGTGCCTTGTCTTTAATCAATAGTATTGGATTTGTGCCTCTCTCCAATTTTGTCTTGTGTCTGCGTTCATATTTATGATTTACTCTGAAAATAGTAGTACATCTATGTTTTATTACAGTTCTTGCATGAATTGTCATAAATTTGCACTGATTTAAGGCTAGTTATAAATTAAATTCATAACATGTCTATGAAGGGACAGTATCTTGTTAGATGCATATCAGAAATCCCCCTTAGCTTCATAACAACAGCTGAAAATTATAGTTCCCCATATGATTTCTCTCAAAAAATATTCGGATGAAGTTTTGTCAATGAAGGTATTGCTTATAATTTCCAAACTTTCTGAATGTCAACGGAATAAGCAACCTTTTTCTTGCAAGTAGATCGTAATAAGATTGAAGCCTTTGATGTAGATACATAGGTTTTCCTCCACTGTCACAGCCAATTAACTAAGTCTAGTTTTCATGAAGATATTTGTAGTTTTTTTGGAAGAGGTATATTCTTGAAAATATCCATTGTCCTTAAATGCCACCAATTTGTTTCTGTGCGGCAAACATTAGGGTCATCAACATTTTCTCTTTGAGCTAATAGCCACATCGCACTCATTGCAAGTATTCTACTGTTGGGTGTCCAGAGGGGTCTGCTAGCCGCACATCTGATAGGGACTTGCAGTGTCTGACAGTAGAGAGGCTTCGTGCACTTCTAAGGGGACGAGGTCTTTCGACTAAAGGCAAAAAGGTAAGCATTAGACAACTTTTCTGAATTGATCTATGTGTTTGGATGCATGGACAAATTTTTGGAAGCCGAACAAATTCAAGGATTTTAGAGTTCTTCTCATTCTAAGTTTACCTCTAATCTTATTCTTCACATGTGCAGGATGAGCTGGTTGCTAGGTTGAAAGGTGTGAATGGTTGATGCATCTGTTCTCCAACTTTTAAAAAGTTAGGGCAAGCAGACTATGTTTTGTAATTTTAGTTGGTCTTCTGCTCTAATTTAGGAAATGGCTAAAAGTGAGAGAAAATGTAATTCAGGAGTGATGATTTTGATATCAATCGGTTTAAAGTGAAAGCATGAGCTGCATCTTCTGTTGTCTTCGAACTGACTTTTCACTCCTTTCTAATGTGTGATTGAATTTCAAAACCGGCATTACATGTATGCTGTACGCTATACCGCTATAAACTACCTTTTGGAGTTTACCTGTTAAAGATCATATCCACAGGTACCTTTGCAGTTCGCTGCTTCTTGTTTTAGCAATTTTTACTCTTGCAACATTACCTTGACAAGCTTGTAGATTTTGCAAGCTTTAGCTCTTTACTCGACTCGTATACACATAGCTTATGTTTGAGTTCTTTAATGACCAAAGGGATAATAACTTATGACATGGATAAGTTATTATCCAGTTCTAGTGAGCAATGAGCTAATAGCCCTTACCTACCAGAAACTTAAAGACATTGAAACTCTTTTGCTGCTCGTCAGAATGTCATGGAAGTAGAAATGGAGATCTCCGACTGTTCTTCACTCCCCTTGGATTAAACGAAAAGTTACCGTTAGTTGCGAGAGAGGCTCTCACATCTCTCTACAACCTTTCATTTCGTTTTCTTTAAAGTCTTGCCTACTATTTGTTTGTTTAAAGTCTTCTTTGATCTTTTACACTTGAAATTCTGATGTTCACTCCGATAGCCTCTAAACCCTTAGGGCATGCTGCCAAAAATGTTTGTCTCCAGGACAGAGAGGAGGACCCCTTTTCTGCTGCACCGCCAGAACAACCTCATCTTAGTTACAGTGCAGTGATTTCTGGTAATTTAGAATTGGGATCTGGTTCAAAGGACCAAGAATAGCCAACTGAGGATGTTATTGAGATTGAGGAAGGCGACATTACCATTATTCAAGGAGCATATAGCCCCGAGATTGAACTCTCCAACACATTTAAGGGTCGACTTGATCAAGCCTGGAAAAAAGCGATAGTCATCAAATTACTTGGCCGAAGGCTTGGAATCAGTATGCTCAAATCATGGCTAATTTCTCTTTGGAAACCTAAAGGACCTATTAAACTGATTGATTTGGAGAATGAGTATTACCTAATCAAGTTCATCGAAAAAGACGATTTTCTTAATTCACTCACTCAAGGTCCCTGGATAATTGCTGGCAACGCCCTCTACGTCCAGCCTTGGTACCTTGCCTTCCGACTGTCTACTGGGACTGTCACTCACGTAGTGGCTTGGGTTAGGTTCTTCGAGCTGTCGGTTGCCCACTATCATCCTTCAATACTGACTGCCCTGGGAAATCTCGTCGGAAGATCTGTTAAAATTGACAGTCATACTCAGCATGCTTACCGTGGAAAGTTTGCACCGGTTGCGGTAGATCTCGACCTAAACTCACCTCTTAAAGCTGTCGTAGAATTCGATGGAGAGCCGATAAAGGTCGCATATGAGGGGCTCCCTTCGATATGCTTCCATTGTGGGCGGGTCGGGCATGGGACCCTGACCTGTCCCTCTTGCCCCACCGAAGACATTGAGGTGCCGCCCCCTACTGCTAGCACAGTCACGCCACGCACCTCCATTAGCGGAGAAGGAGCTCCTTCCGCAACCACCAGGCACCCGGATGTTGGACTGTGGATGCAAGTTCATCGACGTTAGCGTTGCCCTCCGGCCAACCCCACGTCGCAACGACCGGCTAAAACTTAACTACAAGATCGAGGAGACTCCCATGGCTCTTGATTCCAGGCTCTGACAAGCCTATATCCAACTGAACCCCCAACAACCACTTCCCTCCAACCTATCGCCGCCCCTTCCTTCGTCCCCAACGACTCTCTGTCTCAGTCGAATGGGACAGCTACCTCCCTCGCCAAACCCAAGTCTACAGAATCTCGAGGAAAACGCGTGGCTCTCACCCAGAGTTCAGAAAATTCCACGCTCCACCCACAATAAACGACGTCGCAAGTTACTTCCCAAGGTTTGCCCATGCTTCAACCCACCAATGCCTTTTCCCCTCTCCAGGTCCACGTGGGCCAAGCCCACACACCCAGCATCCTCCCAGCCTGCTCTCCCCAGCCCACTGAAGACCCTACTCCTCTCCAGACCCCTGTGGGGCAAGCCCAACCACCCAGTAACATCCCAGCCCGCCGTCCCCAGCCCGTCAGCCCAACCCCATCACACACGGCCCTGTCGATTCCCTCTCCTTCCGATGTCCACATCCAAGATGAGTCCGTCCTGATTCCCTTATAAGTGGATTAGGGAAGCCAAGACATGGAGGCCGAGACTGCTGACAACAGCAGTCCGGATATCTTGGCTGGCACGACCCTGTCCTACCTCCTCCCACCGTTGCGACCTCTGGATTTGGATCTCGCCCCAACCCTGAATTGACTCCTCCACTGGATCTGATACTCTAATGGCGGAACCTTCAGAGGAACTGACGGCCAGACAGGATCCGGACCAATCTGATTCCGCTCTCCTTCTCACTGCTGATTAGCTGCTTTTCCCATCCTTTTTTCAGAATTATGTCTATTTTCATTTGGAACTGTCAAGGGGCTTCCGACCCATTATCAAAAATTATCTTCGTATCCATAAACCGAATTTAGTGGTTCTCGTGGAGCCCCGCATAAGTGGTAACCGAGCGATGAAGGTTATCCACAGTCTCGACTTTGATCACTCCTTTCGGGTAGAGGCGAAAGGTTTCTAGGGTGGCATCTGGCTTCTTTGAAAAGCAGATTTTGAAGTCAGAATCTTGATAGCCCATTGGCAATTTGTGCACGTCCATATCGATTGGGCTCATTTATCGTTCGACTTTACAACCATCTATGCGAGCCCGACGTACTCGTTACAGAAATACTTATGGCACTATTTAAGGTAGATTGCTGGGATCACTCCTAACCCTTGGCTTCTGGGAGGTGATTTTAATGCCAAACTAGAGAGTTGAGATAAACGTGGTGGATCCCGACACCAACCCATCGTCAACCCGCACTTTAAGGCCTGTGTTCATAGTTGTCATTTGCAAGATCTTGGTTTTTCTGGGCCTCGTTTTACGTGGAGGCGGGGACAAACGTTTGCCCGATTTGACCGCGCTTTTTGCTCCAACAACTGGCATTTCATCCTTCCTCACACTATGGTCAGCCATTTACCCTTCCTAAAATCGGACCATCGGCCTATTCTCATTACCCTTGACCACCGCCTCGACCTCCCTCCGCCAGCTCGACACTTTCGCTTCCAATCAACCTGGCTCACACACAACGGATTTGAACAAGTGGTAGCGGATACCTGGCCCTCTCTTACGAGTGATGTCAGTGGAGCACTCGAACGATTTTCTGACAGGTTACAGAATTGGAACTCCAGCACTTTTGGCAATATTTTTCACCGCAAAAAGCGACTCCTGGCTCGTTTTGAAGGCCTAAAAAAATGCTTAGACGAGTCTGATTCGCCTTCGCTCCGCGAGCTTGAGAAGGATCTACGGTTAGACCTGGAACAGGTCCTCCTTCAAGAAGAACTCTACTAGCACCAACGGTCTAGAAGTCAATGGCTACTACATGGTGACAGGAATACTCATTACTACCATACAGTCACGAGGAATCGATATCGCCGAGGGCGCATCTCTTCCTTAAGAGACGAGCATGGCAATGTTATCTCTGACCTTTCGATCCTTAAAGGCATCGCGCAGCATTATCTAGAGACTCTCTACCAGGAAGATCATCCGAGCCTCACTGCCTGGCATTTACAGGGCCTCTTCTCGCCCTTGTCGCGACACGGTTTTGATGACCTGGGTAGTCCACTCCGGGACGAGGAAGTTAAGCGAGCGTTCTTCGATATAGCTCCCAACAAGGCTCCCGGGTTTGATGGATTCACAACCCTCTTCTACCAATCCCAGTGGACTACTATTGGCCCTTCCTTGACCAATTTTTTCAGAGGATTTTTCGTCATGAGATTTGAGAATCGGACCTCAATCGTACTATCTTGGTCCTCATCCCTAGGATGCCTTCCCCTCCGTAGATATCACAATTTCGACCTATCGCTTTGTGCTCCGTGCTATACAAAGCCCTTTCTAAGATTCTCGTGAATCGCCTCAAACCTTAACTTGAGCTCCTAGTAGCTTCGACTCAATGTAGTTTTGTCCCGGGTCGCTTGATTACGGATAATATTATTATCACCTAAGAAGTCATCCACTCTATGATGGCTTTGAAGGTAGATTTGGAAAAAGCATATGATAGACTGTCCTGGGCGTTCATCCAAGATATCCTTATTGACATCGGGCTCCCTACCTCTCTGATCAGTCTTATCATGAACTGCGTGACTAGTGTCTCCTTCCAAGTCAATTGGAACGGGTAACTCAGTGATGCCTTCAGACCCTCCCGAGGCCTCCGGCAGGGGGATCCTATTTTCCCGTACCTTTTTGTGCTGTGTTTGGAACTCCTAGGTCACTCCATCTCGCATGAGGTGTCCCAAGGTTGCTGGCAGCTTATTCATCTTAGTCGACAGAGTCCTCCCCTTACTCATCTGTTCTTTGCTGACGATCTTATCCTATTCGATGCCGCCTCTCTGGACCAAGTGACAGTCATTAGGAAGGTCTTAGTGGATTTCTGTGCGGTTTCCGGTCAGAGAGTCAGCCACGATAAATCCCGTTGCTTCTTCTCCAAGAATGTCCCTCCGACTACTACTCGCAGTTTAAGTAGAGCTCTTGGCTTTCATCAGACTTCAGATTTTGGTCGTTACCTAGGTGTCTCCCTCCTGCATGAACGAGTCAGTCGTCGCACTTATCAGTACATCATTGACAAGCTGCAACAACGTCTCTCTGGCTGGAAGGCCCATCTTTTATCGCTGGCGGGAAGTATCACTTTGGCTAAATCTGTCATTGAGGCTCTACCTAGTTACACTACGCAAACGGTTAGGTTGTCCCGTCAGATTTGTGATGATATTGAGAAGTTAATGTGACTATTTGTCTAGGGTTCGACTGAGGGGCAACAGCGGATTCATCTAGTCAACTGGGAGGCTGTCTGTCAGCATAAAGAGCTTAGGGGACTAGGCTTGCGTACGATTCGCGAAACCAATGATGTGTTCCTAGCCAAATTAGGATGGACTATGCTGAGCAATTCGGACTTACTCTGAGTTCGAGTCCTATCCACTAATTATAACGGGGACCCTCGTCTTCTCCCCTCCCAGTTGCCTACTGCAGGTGGGTCGATGATCTGGCGGAGCATTAAATTCATATGGCCTCTGGTTCAATAAGGGGTCAAATGGATGATCGGTGATGGCTGTCGCACTCGATTTTGGCTAGATAATTGGATTTCGAGGATAGGCCCTCTTATTTCGCATATTATCAACCCCATCCCGGCATCTATCCGCAATCTTAATGTTCTTCATTTTGTAGACATCAACGGACAGTGAAATTGTGGTGTCATTCAAGCTTACCTCCTCCCGCCTGTTTGCCGGTTGATAGCCGAAACCTTTCCACCTAGGCCTGCGCTTGGGCCCGATACACTTATCTAGGGCTGCTCGGACGCAGGGCAATTCTGTGGGACCCCGCTACTGAAGTCCAACTTGCATGCAACTTATCCTAAAACGTGACTTATTCTCCGAAAGGGTACACCTTATCCATTATCGTGATTCAGGGTGGTGAGCATAACTTTTACGATAGACGTCCAA
>JANZXR010051717.1:0-12877 GCA_027575705.1 Erythroxylum echinodendron | reverse complement strand
CACAAAATGCACAAATAAACGAAAGTAATCAAATACATAAATTAACTTTCATCCAATATACAAGAAAACACATGACATTAGTTGCAAAAATACCTCCACTAAAGGACATGATGACAATGGCTGGAAAAGACAACACCGGTGAGCATAAGAGGAGTCCACAACAGAGAAACCGGAGAGGAGACGCAGCAATAAGAAGGAAGAAGAAGACGCAGCAGAAAGAAGGAAGAAGAAGATGCAGGTTGGGGAGGGGGGACGACGGGTGAGTTTAAATTTAAAGAAAATTTACAGACGGAATTTACCGACCGCAATTTCTGTTGATAAACTCAAAATTTTATTATCCCGCCAACAATTCCCGCCTTTTTACCGACGGATATCATATACCATTGCTAAATTTACCGACGGACATCTTATACCGTTGCTAAATTCTATCGCAAAATTTACCAGGATGATTTCCATCCATATTTAGTGACGGATTTTATTACCGTTGCTAAACGAAAATTTTTCTGACAACTTTACCAACGGAAATAGATTTTTCGTCAGTAATTTGCAACGGTAATGTTCCGTCGGTACTTTCTGTCGCTAAATTCGCCTTCTTTACCGACGGACATCTTATGCTGTTGTTAAATTCCATCGCAAAATTTGCCGGGATGATTTCCCTCCATATTTAGCGACGAATTTTATTACCGTCGCTAAACGAAAATTTTTCCGTCAACTTTACCAACGGAAATAGATGTTTCGTCGGTAATTTGCAACGGTAATAGTCCGTCGGTAATTTCCGTTGCTAAATTCGCCTTCTTTACCGACGGACATCTTATGCCGTTGTTAAATTCCATCGCAAAATTTGCTGGGATGATTTCCCTCCATATTTAGCGATGGATTTTATTACCGTCGCTAAACGAAAATTTTTCCATCAACTTTACCAACGGAAATAGATTTGCCGTCGGTAATTTGCAATGGTATGTTTTTGGTGGCTAATGTTCCGTCGCTAATTCTTACTTTTCTTGTAGTGATAATCTAGGTAACTTTTTCATCCTAATGCATCTAATTTTACAAAATATGTTCTGAATATGAATAATAAAAGCAAGTTCTAGAATCATCTAACTTTGCATTATATTCACACAGCAAAAGAAAATAGAACATAATATAATGTTAATAAATGCCTATAGACTCAAAACCTTACAATTCAAGCTTTTGTGTGCAAATTTATAAGTATGTTCATCCAAATTGATAAGCAAAATATGCATTTATAATATAGTCAATTAAAATCCATCCAATCGTGCTTTCATCATTTTATATTCTAACTTAATTCCATAACTCACAATAACTCATAATGCTTCAAGATAAGAATAAATAAGTCAGAGATCTTTATAAAGAAGAATTAAGAAATAAAAAAATATGCTAGAATCATAATTTGTTCCAAATCATAACATTATACCCCTACCCCAAGCATAACATGTACATTGCTCCTAAGGGATACGACAAGTCACAAAAAAGAATAGAAAAGCTTTATATAGAGGGAAGGTAAAGTAAATTGGTACTTCCCTAATTTTTTGTCTAGAATTTTGTATTCCCGACATGATTTCCATCTATTATTATCCTTGCAAAAGTAAAACAGTAAAAAATAGAACGAAAATAAAATGAACACATATTAACTATTTTTATGAAAAGAAAACAATGAACAACAAGAAGAAACAAATAATGTAAAAGTAGTTTAGTAGGGCTAGTCCCTTGCTAACTATCATAATAAAATAAAATAAAAAAAATAAAAAATAAACACAAAATCAACAAAAGCCTATATTGAAACATTATGCTCATAATCAATATCTATCTGGAGATCTGTCATGGTCATAGGGGTGTGAAATTTTCGAGAGTCTTGAGACATTGCCTTAGTAGTAGCTAGAGAATCTAGTTGTTGAGGGGGTCAACAACTATATAGCAGCTTCCATTGATGGAGATGGTATTGTGACTCCTAAGCATTCTGCAATTCATACCAATGCCTCCTCCATTCAATAATCCTATGCCTCTAATCGTGCTACATGCTCTAACAAATCCTATTATCCCTCTTGGATGGTATGTTGTACTCCTATAATTGGTCCTATGTATCTTTATGACTGGGTTATCTTCAACTGGTCCATATGTGGAGGTGTAGACATCTTGTTAAAATTGATTTCTATATAAAGAGTCATCTTGATGTTCAAGTGCTATTGTAGGCTGATGTAGAGGATCCCACCTAGACTACTACTATTATATTTTTAGGTGATCCCCTTCTACTCTATCTACAACTACATGCTCCTCAACTCCCATTAAAATATAGACTTGTCTCTACTGATCTAGTCTACTCTAAACTATCCTTATTGTTCTTAACGTATTGAGAGTAATAGGCACGATCTGTCATGTTGGAGTCATCCTAAGTAAACACTTTAGTAGTCCCATACCTTAGACTAGTTTGGACTTATATGGCCCCAAATATATGGCTCCTTATTGTATCTAACTTCTATTTATTTTGCTTGCCTTCATATCCTGATGTTGGTTACAAATTCTTATGTTTTAATCCAAATGTGATATAAATTAAGCGAAATTGGTTTGAATATTACATAAATGTTAATTTGATTTTGAATATTACATAAATGTTAATTTGATTATCTTATGAATTTTCTATGGAAAATAGAAGAATTGTCCACGAAAGAATGAAATGAGATGTGAATCATTGCATGGAATTAATTTAATGAAGCATGTAAATGGTGTCACATCCGTGACTATACAAGTCACAAGTGTGACAATGGTAGTCACACCCGTGACTCACTTATGCACACCCGTGACAACATTTCCTTTAATCTTTTTAATTATTACGTGGAAGTTATAGGGATAATGACTCGAAACCCTAAACCTAGGATTAAATTACAAATAGAAAGGGTAAGGAGGCTGGCGGTAGTGACTAGACATTCTAGACATATACCTTTACTATGGGACACAAAAATAAAGAGAGAGAGAAGGCAGAGAAGAGAGAAGGGAGAAGAGAACAGAGAGTAGTCGGGTGAGGTGAAGAAGAAGAATAGTAGAGAGGTGAAAGCACAATTAGCATTCAGATGTCTAAGTGATCATCAACTAGAAGTAGAAGGCTTGAGAGTGGCAGGAGACCACAGTAACTCCCTCATCTGATCGTTGTTTGCTTATTTTGTTCCTATATTTTGCATTATTTCTTTGTTATTTTACTTTAATCACTATCATGTTAGCTTAATCGATTGTAAACTCTATTAGCTTTTGATAGTTCATTTTGGGTATTCACTTAGTTTATTGCTTTAATACTTCTCTTATAATGATAAAGATGGGATTGAAGTATATAAAGACGATGAATCTTGCTTATTCCATGATGCGATCATCTTTTTTTCTTAAGAATTAATGTAGCTAGTTTAGTCAAATATGCATGATTGAGTTACTCTTGTATTGCCTTATTATTTGCTATAGTTTTTGAGCTGATTGGATGTAAAAGCATGACCAAACTTTGCATCATTTTGGTATTAAATGAAGGATCGAGAGAAGAAGTTTAATATGGAATGAGAAACTATAGACAATTAGGCTAAGAGTTAGAAATATATTAACTTAAGTTGTAATTATCAGTCAGGTTTTTATAATTAATTCGGATGATAACTTATTGAACACGAAGTTAGATTTAGTTTATTATTCAAGTTGATCTTATAAAATAACTGTTAATTTTGGTAAGATAATTATCTAATCGTTTCTGCTTAATCAAGCATAGGATGTTACATTAGTGAAATTAATTCTCAAGAGTTTCCCTTGTTGATTTATCAACCTGTTTTTTGCTTCCAATTAAATCAATTCATTTTTTAGTCTAATTACATAATTTTCTTTAAACCCATTATTCAACAAATCAGGATAAAATATTTAGGATTTCATTTTTTATTATTATTCAAGATTAATTTGAGTGGACTAATTTCACCTCCGTGGGAGACTACCCCGGATACTCAAATATAACTATCTCGATACTTGCAAGTAAGATAGCCTAAGTATTTTTAGAACTTATTTTGGCACAACACTCCCACTATGTTTTTATAGGATCGATGCTTAAAAAACTAGGCTAAGGTGTACATGAGGTGGATAGGGACCTTCTTTACCATTTTATAGAAATAGAATATGTCTGCCTTCCCCAACACTCCAATATTGTCTCCTCTCGTGCTAATCATTTGAATAATATATGTGTGTTCATATCTCAGTACAGGGGATATCAATTGTATCACCTAAGACCTTACTAGATCTTACAACCACTCAAAATTGTTGTTTTATCACAATATGTTCTCTATAAATTTTATTATGAAATGCAAAAATAAATTTAATATGCTCCTTGGTATTGATGTACTTCTCCAATTACAAGCCTATACATACTAGGGATGTCAATATGCCAGGTTGGGCCTAGGCCACTCCTAGCCTGGCTCATGGCCTAACCTAACCACCGGCTAACCTGCCTGTGGCTAGATGGGCCATTGGTGGGTCGATCCGAGCCAACCTAACCTTATATATATTTTTAAAAATTTTTAAAAATAATGTCATTTTTTAAGTTCCGATCAGGCCATGGACTCAGCTGGGCTAAAGAGTTTTGCCTCGTGGCCAGGTCAACTTGGGCCAAATCTAGACAGGTTAGGTTGGGCTAAAGTTGAAATTTCTAATACATAGTGAAAACCTAACATAGCATATATTATGCATCTCTTTGAGCAATCAACACTATAATGTGTTACTAACTTCTAAGTGTAATGCCACTTCTCTATCATGAAGGTGGTGAGGAACTCTAATATATATGGGCTTCTAATTCATAAAGAAGCTATCTGATCCACCGGTACTAGATAATTCTTGGACTCCTCGAGTAAGTCTTATCTAGTCTAGCATCTTCAAATTGATGCTTCAAAAAGATTCAACTTTAGTCTCTCGAATAGTAAGATTTGAGCTGGCACTGTCAAGTGCAGCAAGGGATGTGTGGTAGGTGTAAAGTATATAGGTATTGGTTATTAGGTTATTGCTATGAACTACCCTCACCCCTCTGCCTCTTCATTAGCACCTTCTTTTCTCACCTTTGGTTTAATGTGTTTGCTCTCTTCGTCATTATTCCCTAAAATATAAAATAAAAAATTTGCCAAAATAAGAGAAGAATATACATTAACCAAACCATATCAAACAAAACACCATAAAATATTCCCACCATCAATTAGTTAAGGATCAATAATAAAAACATAAACAAATCCGTTAAATTGTGAATTAATCCATAACTATTATAAATATAACAGTCTTATCTTTAAAAATCCAAACTAATCATAAAGTACTACTCTATATCAATTAATTACAACAATTGCAATTAATTTATCTAAACACTCTAACTAAATGAAATAATCCTAAATGAAATAAAATTGTCTAAATATTTTGCAATTAAACAATAAAAATTGCAAAACATGAAAAAATTAGTAATTTCACAATTAAATTGATGTAAAACTAATTAATATCCTTAAGGATTCAAATTCATAAGAATTATGCAAAATAGCTAAAAATACCTAGAAAAATTAAACTCAATCAAGCAAAACAACCCAAGGATACCAATTAATCCCTTAAAACCCTTCAAATAGCATGCGTAATTCAAAACAAGTGCACAATACCCAAAATATGCACTCCTACACCTAATTCTGTAAAAACCACAAAACAAATTTGGAACAGTTGAGATAAAGCATTAACCATACATTAAATTGATGAAATTTCAAGAAAAATTAGTTTGGTGGTGGTTTTGGCCCACTGGATAGGTGAAGGAGCATTTCCCATTTGAGAAACACGAGAGAAGTGAAAAAATGAAGTTTGGGTGGCAAGATATGACTTAAAGGAAACTTTTTCTCAATAAGGATGGAAAAAAGATTGTGTAACTGCTACGCATTGAGCAATCTGGAATTAAATTTTAAAATAACACGAGCATGCCAAACTATAACATAGGCTTGTGGGGTTTTTACATAGCATATATCAAAAGTATTATCAAGTGTATCACAATCCAGAACGCAAGTATGTATTTGGTCCATATTAAAAAAGAAAAAACAAATTAGGCAATTATGTTGTGAATTAACACAACTATGTTAATACTAAATTTTAAAAGCTCGAAATCGACATGACCACTAATAAGGGCATGTACCATTCTATAATTTTTAAAAAAAATGGAAAAAGGAAATATAATTCAACAAGGTCAACCACATAGGCGTATTGGTGGCTATGTTTCTTACTTGTTCTCAAATGCTTACCTAGTTTTGGCAATTAAACATATAGGTTACTTATAATGATTTTCCAATAACAAAGTCAGCAAACGTGTTGATAACCGTGTTGACTATACCATTTTGACAGTACTTCTTTAGATAAAATATGGTTGTGCTTCTAATTAATATGAGCATGTAACTTAATATGGCCTACTAACACATGTGCGTTGGTGGGTGTGTTACGCTCTGTAACTTTTTGACCAATTTCTTTCACCTACTTTCACACCTGTAAATCAAAACACATACTAAAAGCATCAAAGATGAAAATGAGACATATTTAATATAGATATAAGTTAAATATAGAAACTAAAACCTAAAAACGTAGAATAAAACTAACTAAAATAAAATTACAAATTAAATACATTGGGTTACCTCCCAAGACCTTGCATTCAGCAGGACACTCACTAGATGTTGTTTTCTTTATTGTGATGCCTCCCAAAAAAATGCTCATTTAATGTCATTAGTTTGATGTTTCCACTTTAGCTTACACTATCATGATTATGAAGACTAAACTCCTCTCCTTCGGTTGAATATAACATTAATGGGTCGTCACTCTTAATTTATTGAATAAAATCTATTATTATAAAATCATTCACATCTAGAAAGTAACAAGGGTTATCTTATTCAAGAGAATATTTCAAACCTTTAGACATTTTGAAAGTAACCTCCTTCTATCCTACTTTTAATATCAGTTTTTTGTCATTTACATCAATTACTACCTTAGTTATGGCTAAAAGTAGATGGAAAAATATAAAATATACTTTAGTGTCCTAACTCATATCTAATATGCCAAACTAACACAAGAATATGAAATTTTCAACTTTAACTAACATATTTTCCATAATGCCTCCAAGATATTTAATTGACCTATTGGAAAACTATATAATAATATTTTTTTTCTCCTCATCCTAATCTCATAGATAACTTATAAGCATTAAGTTAATGCTAATCCCTAAATTAAATAATGCTTTTTAATTGATAAACTATTAAATACGCAAGGGCAGTGAAACTCCCTAGATCCTTAAACTTCTTAGGGAGTTTATTCTAAAGGATGGCTAAACACTCCTTAAGATAGTTTGCCCCACTTTCTTTTAATTAAAAGTAACCCCTGTAGAAAGTTGGTGTACTTTGGCATCTGTAAAAGGGCCTCAACAAAAGTTAATTTAATTTGTAATTGTTTTAAAACTTCTTAGAACTTACCAAATTGTTCAACCATACAATCCTTCTTTAATTTTGTTGCATATATGAAAGAAGGCTTGAACTCCTTCATTAACTTGGGTTTCTCACCTTCTTCATCTCTTTCCTTATCCTTTTTTCTTTATTTTTATCTTCTCCTCCTCAACTTGTTTCGTTTCTATACTCAGCTCCTCACCATTTTTATAAGAGACTGCCTTCGCATGCATCTTTAAGTTTGTCTCAGTATTACCAAGCAGGCCTTCTTATGGTCTCTTAGAAATGAGCTTAGCAAGTTATCCTATAATTTGGTCCTCCAAGTTGTGGATGGAAGCCTCTTGGTTCATTAGTGAAGCTTTAGTATCTTAAAACCAAATTTCATAAGCCTGAATTAATTTAGTCATGGTATCTTCCATGATAGGCTTCTTCTCTTGTGAAGGATCGTGTTGTTTAAATTTAGGTGTAGGATTATATCTTTGATACCTCATATTCTCTTACGAAAAGTAGGGTGATTCCTCCATCTTAGGTTGTAAGTGTTACTACATAAGTTACTATTCATTACCCATATAACCAACATGTTTGGTTAGTTTTGTTATAACTTTAACAGCTTAATAGTCTTGACTTGTATGGCCTCCTCCATATAAATTATACAACATCATCTAACCTATTTGCTATGCAATCAAAAATCCACCAATCTTTTCCTAGGAGTTTTTACTTGAACTACCAAAGTTATAATCACATTGATAAATTCCAATTGGCTTATTAGGTTTAGCTCTTGTTGAGTTACACTAATAGCTATTTATAGTCATCTCTTTGATTAATTCTTAAGATGCTTCAAGTGTCTTGCTATTTATGGTTCCTTTAGGTCTGACATTTATCATCTTCCCGGGTGAAGGATTCGAACCACTATAGAATCTTTGAACTAGTAACTATGTGGGCAACTTCACGGTAAATCCTTAAATCTCTCCCATATATCATATAAAGTCTCATATTCAATTTAAGCATAGAAAGAGATGTCATTCCTCATTTTTATTATATTGGTTGGTGGGAAGTACTTCATTAGAAATTTTTCCTCCATCTGATCCTAAGTCATAATCAATTCCTTTAGGAAAAGCATTCAACCAGTACTTGGCTTGGTTCATTAACAAAAAAGGAAATGAACTCAAGCTAATTGCATTATTAGTTGCTTTATTTACCTTAGAAATATCATAAAATATCCAAAAAATTATCGACATAAGCATTTGGGTCCTCTTCTTATAGTCCACTAAATTAAATAAACTATTATACCATTTATATAACAATTGGTTTGATCTCAAAGTTGTTGGTTATAACAGTTGGTTTGATGCTACTGACTTACCTTTAATTAGTGATGGTCTTCTATACTCAGGCATAGCTCTTTGTTGTTTTACCATATTTTTTGGTTTTTTGTTCTTAAATTCTTGGTCCAACTTTTCTCCCCTTCCTTTATCTAAGACTAATTTTAAGGTTTTGCAAAGTTTTCTTTTTCAATTTTAGGATCTCTCTCAACTAGTTTTGATAGATTGCTCAGGTTAAACAAATCTCTCTCTTGAAAAAGGAATGACAAAAAAAATATTAATGTTCAAAACTAAAATATCAAAAGAAGGAAACTAAATATAAAGAAAATAAATGGTTATGTTTATAGCAATTGCTTTCCTAATTTTATAGTATCTGAAAATGACGCCAAAAACTTGGTGGACTTGTATGTGATTTATATCACTCAATTTCTTTAATCTATAGATTATCCAAGGTATGTACACCTATCATTCTATAATAAAAGGCTCAAAATACCAAATGTTGATCCCACAAAAACAATAGGTACTAGTAATAAATCTTTTCCTATTATCTAATATACAATTTAGGTGTTGTTGATGAATTAGATTTAAAGCTAAATAAAATAAAATGAAGATAAGTAAACACAATCAAAAGAATAGAATAGCAAAAGTTTGAAAAATCAACCAATAAAAAAAAATACCTAGAATTCGAATCATGTCAGAGAGTTCTCATGCAATCAAAATTTCACTAATCAATTTATTCTCAAATTCATTATACCATAGAAACTTCTTAATTATGCTAGTATCTTTTTCAAAACTATTAATACCTAATTCTAGGTTAATTAATTGAAATCTCTTTCCAATTAAAACCCCTATAATTGCACTACTGATTTATGAATTTCATTATTAAGTTTGACCTTAATGTAGAATATTTATATAGACTTATCTCTAGGTTTGAATACAACTCCTTTCAATTATGCTAGATCTATTCCGACATTGGATTTCTTAATCTCAACTGAATCAAATTATACATGAATCAACATATCAATAATATTAATTGAAGACTAAAATAAGAATATATGATTGAATCTCTATAAAATCAAAGAATAAATTAAATTAAAAAAAAGTCATTATAAGATCCACGATGGGGTTTATTTAATCTAGGTACCATAAAGAATTTAACATATGATCATATTAAAAAAAAAACTAAAGGATAATATGATTATGATCCTTAAAATCCTCTGAAAATTCACTTTAGATTGATGAAAAGCTACTTCAAAGGGGTTTCCTTTATTGCTTTTCTTACTTTATGTTGTTCTAGGATTTCTTCTAACATTTTTCTAGTCTCTCCTCTTCTTTTGTCACTTATGGAAGAACATAGTCATCAACACGACTCTAGATATTGTTGATCATGTTCTTTAAATTAACATGCAATACCATCTAGTGTTAACACATGCACAAACACGAGCTTGTATAATCAATATGACCTTCTCATTATTCAAAATGGTCATGTTTTGTAGGAAACACTTTGCATGCCTCAAAACTCTCTAGCATGTCCATTTACATTGTCATTTATTCTGTAACTCAATCAAAAAGCTCCAAATTCCTCTAAACTTGTTTGAATCTGTTCCTTTTTGCTCTATGTGAGTGAACTAGAACTAAAAAAGTGAACAATTGAAGTACCAAAATTAATAAAATTAACATAATTGGACTCAAATAGAGTAGATATTAATTTTATGCTCTATTTCTAAATAAAACAGTGTATGATAAAATGATTTAATTATATGAAAACAAATCATACATAGAAATGTTAGTTAAAACCACTTTGATGTGTGTAAATATTTGGGTAGTCATGATGCATTGTTAGACACTATTCTTAATCTATGGATATAAATTGTTTAATTGAATAATTAAAGATTAATTAAAGAGGTTTAGTTTATCTAATCTTAAATATGATTTATTATTATAATTTTATATCCGTTGCAATATATTTAGGAATCTAATGGGACACATAAAAGAACGAGTTGAAGAGACAAAAAAATATTTAATTAAGTTGGACTTACTAAAGTTTGAGAAACTTTAAGATTAATTCTAAGATATTTAATAAATAAGGATCAATATAATATATTGGATACTATTTAGTCCCAATTACTATTAGTATACTGGTAAATGATCTTACATAGAGAGGTATTTCTCTTTCTCATAAATCTTTTAAATGTTTTCCTTAAAGTTTTATATCTTATATTTAGTTTAAAGTATTAATATGTAATAATTCCCTCTTAGTTATTTAGCCTAGACATTTCTTACATTGCCTAAATATTTTCTTACAATGACTTGCTTATTTTATTTATTTATTTGTCTTCCTTCTTATTTACGTATTTATTTTCTTATTTTACGTTTATTCATTATCTTGGTCTATGTTCATTTTATTACATTTTATATTTCTATTTGTACGTATCTATGTATTTATTATTATTATTCTTATCTTTTATATATAATTTTAATTTTTTAGTATTACTACTTTATTATTTTAATATGTATCTTTCACTTATCTTTATTTTATACTATATTTGCTTATTAGTTATTTATTTATTTAGTATATATACATATGTTTTCTTTTTTCTTTTTCATGAGAATCTTTCGGAAACAACGTCTTTATTAGTTAGAGGTAAAGCTGCGTACTTCTAGACTTCCCCAAATCTCGCATTCAGTGAGATTTCTACCGAAATGTTGTCTTCGTTGTATTTAATCTAAGTTAATTTAACTTGTATTAAAATTAGAACTTTATTTCAATTAAATTAGTAAAATGTTTGAATCCTATTATAAATAAATTTCGTCTAACTGTCTCTAACATAATTGTAGATTTTTCTTAACATGTTTTATAAAAGAGAAGCCATACAATGCAGGAGTTATTCATACACTTCTATACATAGTTCCATCTTGTACCTTATGTTGCAGGATTGTTTTGTCCCTCTTTAACCCCACATTGTATGGCTCCTCTAACCATCTATTCGTTTGGAATAAATTCATCCACTTTCTAAAACAAGGAGTAAAATTTATTGAAAATTTTAATTAAATCTTTGTTATAGGAGTTAGGATAATTGGAAATAGTTTACTTTTGAATTCGAAAATTTATTTTAAATCAAATTAAATTCTTATTTGAAATAAGAATTTAATTTATGTAAAAATCACTGGATTTATTCTAAGTTAATTATCTAAGGAGATGCAAATATTATTTTAGATTATAAAGATTAATAACTATAATCAGATATGACTTGATTGTTTTTAAAAATATAATTTGATTATGTGTGCATAAATTTCATATTTTAATATATTTAATATATTTTTAATATGTGTTTGGTTTTTTCATACATGTCGAGTTACACATTTGTGTATGATATTTTATAAGAATTTTGTGTCTAATGGAAAGAATAAAATTAAATTATTTGTTAAAATATTAATTACATGTTGAGAAAGTGATTATTGCCTTCCATTATTTAAGAATAAAATTAAAGTTCTATTTATTATAAGGTTTGTTGGGAGACTCAATATCCTTTTAGCCTCGAATATGTTTTATATTAAATTACGAGTCTTTTTAAACTAAATTTGTATAATTTGGTTGAGCGACTCATGATCATATGAATTTAGAAGAAATTTTATGTTGAACCCCGATTCTTTTCTTACTAATAAGCATGTGTTAAATTTATTTTGAGGTTGAGTTGGATAAATTTGTGGTGGTTAGGAATTAATTAAAATGTCTTTGGGTGTAGAAATTTTTTTTTTTAGATTGGTGGTTTGAAAGGAGAAATTGAGATTAAGTTAGAAAGTATATGGTATTAGTTAGAATTAAAAGAACAAGATCATGTAGGGACAATTTGGGAAGAAATGTTAAGTTCCTAAAAGTTAAGTCTTATAAGGAGAGGTAATTAGGCCTTTTTAGTTCCTTGTAAAGGAAAGAAAGAAAAAAGAATAAGGAGATTGTCGTGATTGTTTGAAGAAGAACAACATTTTGTAAGATAAAGAAGGGTGAGTTTCGGTTGACTGAAGAAGAGGAGAAGTGAAGAAGAAAAGATTAGGGTTCACCTTTCATTGCCTTAGGAAAGGTGATTTTGAGAGTTT
>JANZXR010051626.1:0-12888 GCA_027575705.1 Erythroxylum echinodendron | reverse complement strand
TATATATTGATGCTTCTCATTAATGGTCGAAATTTGTTTTGCCTTATTCTCTTTGCTAGGATGGTTTATGAATCATTTTTTTAATTAGAGATGAAAATGAGTTGGGCCTGCCTAAGCCTGAACTCAGTTAGACAATTTATAATCATCCGATCTCAAGCCTGATTAGTTTTAAAGTTCAACTCTATTTGATCCGGTTTAATTTTTTTAAATTAAAAGTGGAAATTAATGTATTTTTTCTTATAACTTTGAAATTTTAGACTCGGGTACTCAAGTCCAAACACAACCGAGGCTTGATTAAAAGAAAAGAATCTCGAGAGATAGTCAAATTGGGCATGTTTGAATCAGGTTAGACTAGACCCGACCTACTGCTAAGTTTAGGCTTAATTTTAGGACTGATAATGCGTAAGATTGGAATCAAATTTGGTGAGCTTGAACTCTAACTCAAATTTGAATGTTCAGTTCCAAGCTCAATCTGAAACTTGATAGAGTTAAAAACTCTCAACCTAAGCTCAAGCCCAATTGACGTTAAGTCAAGTTCAATATATTTTTTAGTGTTAAAAGTTACATTGATGTTCTTTATAATGAAAATCAAAGCTCAAAATTAAAAAACGAACAAATCCGTTCAACTCAAGTTGAACATGTTGACTTCGGATCTAGTCGTGCGAGCCAAAGCAAGTCTTGCCGTTCCTACTCAAACAACAGCGAAAGATGTTAATTGATGATAGTTGCTCTCGTTTGAGTTCATATATTTAATATTTTCTTTCTCTTAATAAAATAACTAAAGACACTGCATTATCAATATTCAGATTTTGATAATTACAACCAAATCCTTTTCATTCCACCCGTTTGTATTATACGTAGTTCATATTGCCTTGAGAAAAAGGTATCTGGCTTGCTCGTTGACTTATATATAAGATTGAAGTTAATAAAGAGAAGAAAAAGGAATATTACGAGAAAATAATTAATTGAATACTAATAAATTTTAATTTCTTAATTTTAGTTAGACTAATTTTTTAAAATTAAATATTGAATTGACAAAAAGTCATGCAGTACAAATGCACTAACAATTAAAACACACATGATGGGCCTATGAAAACGAAATTGATAATTTGCAATTTAGCAAAGGATGAAAAAAAAGCAGGATTCGTCATCTTCAACTTCTTGACGGGTCGACTCGACCCGCATTCAACCCATTTTACAAAACCAACTATATGTTAGCTTTTTAAACTCTATTTTAATGATTCAAAAGTTATTTTAAATATTGGCTTTTTAAACTCCATTTTAATGATTCAAAAGTTATTTTAAATAGAATTAAATTTCTCACAATACTGTGACTTTAACAACATCAATATATGCACCGGACAAAACACTTAGTCATGCATATAAGTACAAAAAATCAACTACATTAAGGTAGAGAAAAGTTTACTCAGATACCAACTATTAGACATGAAAAGAAATGATAAATGTCTATTACAATATTATAATAAACAAAATGAAAATGAAGAATTTAGATCTCATATCTCCTGCTATTGATATTGAGAGATTCAAATAGATGAGAAGACTTTTTTAAGCTTTTAACAAATTCAATAAGATGGTGTATCAGAATAAATGTCAAGCTTTGGAATCCAATATCCCTTTCACAAAATTTATATTCTTTTTTGTCTTCCATTAAAACAACATAAGGTGGTAGTGAACAAATGTAAGATTTCAACAAAAAACCAATATATATGACCCATCGTAAATGGTGCAACCGTTGAGTCAATGGATAAGAGTTTCCTCTTGGCCTCTTCCAAATCAATACTATAAACCTTATTGTTTAGTAAATTATGCAATTCATAAGATGTTAAGATGATATTGGATTTATAATTTGGTACCACCAACCGTGGTATTTAATTCTAATTAGGTACCTCAGCCACAGAATGTCATATTTTGCAAATTGCATTAATTGATAGTTGATAGGTGATTCTATCAACTGATTTGACCAATAGATAATATCAGCTATTTATTAAAGATGTTTGGTAAAATTAGCTGTCTAGTATTAAATATCGACATGTAAAATGACTTATGAAAGTATGATTTAAAAAATTATAAGGATATGAATATTATATTTCTTAGTATTTTGTTGAATATTCTTATAAAAATTTAGATTTTATATATTTAATTTTACAAAATTTAAGTTATAACTTTAATAATAATAATAATACTAATAATAATAATAGTCTAACGTTAAATTTTCTATTAATATGAATGATGTAGCGAGCTATATTATAATAGTTTTTTCATACAATATGTTTGAATTTTATGATTTAATAAATTAAAATATTTATAATTATAGTATAATATAAATACGATATATAGTAGTTATATACTAAAAATATTAATTTGATGTGATTCTTTATGTTCAAAAACTAATATTATGGTAATTTTAAATATAAACTAATATTATAAAATTAAATAAAGATTAAAAAGTTTAATAGACCCCTTTATTATGTTCTTCTAAACTTTAGTATGATAAAAAAAGTCAACTTTGAAAATACATAAAGCAAAAGTAGAGAGTGAAATGAAGAGCAATACCAACATTAGGCAATCAGTTAACTTCAAAAGTTCTTCTTATGGAGCACATAGAAATCAACTTATCGGAACCAAACATAGTTGATGTGAGTGGTTCAGCACTCTCATCCCTTAGTTAGATATCTCGAGTTCGAGTCCTGGAGATGGAGAGACCTGTTTGGCCAGCACTTTATCCCTTACGGCTGACCCTGTACGAGCGGGGATTAGTTTGGGTGTGGATAACTTAAAAATGTCTTCCTATAGTTGGGACCCTCCTACAACACCTTGTGGACTACCAAAAAAAAAGAAATCAACTTATTGAAGTTAAATAAACTAACCAATAAGCCATTACCCAAAAACATCATTAACTTTTTAAGATAGTAAGAAAGTTAAATAATTAATAATTTGTTTGTCAAACACCTCTCTCGTCACTCTTGAGGCAACATTCTAACACAATTTAAAAAACGACAGCACTTATAAGATCACCCAAAAACTCAAGACAGACGACGTCGTTTCAGATTGTTATTCTAAAAAAAGGCGCATCTTTGTGTAAAAGGGGACAAGGAATCCCCAAATTACGAAACAACTCCTCCTATTTTACGCGATTAGGGTTAGGAGTTTCAGAGATCGCCACCATATTGAGGGGCGGATTAGGGTTGGAAGCTCCTCCTACTTTACCCAAAATGTCGTGAAGGAGAATCGCAGTTCAGGAAGTTAGATGAAGAGGTAAGACCAAGCCTTCATAATCAAAGTTTCTATTCTTTATATTTCATGTTTCACAAAAGAAACTCTTCGATGCAGAGTGACGAGACTTTTCCCATGTCTCTTCTTTTACCAGTACATCAGTTGAGTGTACCAAGCGGGTGGGTTCACAGTCAAACCCCCATACCGCAGTCGCTTCACCCTGTGTCTCCAAGAGGTAAGTCCACATCTAATGCTTTGCATTTATTTTGAATTGTTTGCTTCGAAATTTCCCTACTACTGTTGATATAAAAAGTCTATATTTTTCATAAGCTAGCTAGCTGGGATGAACATTCCTTGATAGAGCTCGAGGAAATTATTTGTTCTATGACTTATAGCATAGACAAACTCCATTACCTGCTGTGAGCTTCTACGGATGCCCTGGAACCTTCTTAGGTTCCTTTCTGCCCATATTTCTTAATGCAAGTTGCAAAGAAAATCAGGCAAATAATAATATTAGGAGATATAGGCTTCATTCTGATAAACCATTGCAGTACCCGTGTGACTTATTTGTTTTGTTGTTAGTCAACTTTGTGATATTTTGCTTTCCCTTTTACATAACTAGAGAATAGAGTAACTCATTACCTAATCTTCTTAATTATTAATTAATTTTTCTTAAATTTCCAAATAAACTCGCCCCTGTTGAAGCCCAATTTTTCTTTTATTAAAAAGGCGTTGTTATTCGTACAACACAGTTTGTAAGTGAATACCTAAATCCCTAATTTCTCCGCCTCCATCCACCGGTCAGATTCTCTCAGTCCAGAGGTGGTTGGATCGACGTTGTCCTCCAATCCAACGATCCCGACCGTTCTTGCTTCTAAAATCTTCAACCATCTCTTTCGAAACTGCACTCTGTTTCAATATTATTATATTCGAAGGTAAAATTAAAGAGGATTTGATGAGAAGATCCTTGTCATTATCTGGTTCAACCTAATTTTCGTTTCAGTATTTTATGTTGTGATTTGCTTATTAACGAATTTGCAAAGGAAATAGTGAGATTACGAACATGGTCTCTATTAAAAGAACTAAAAGATTAAATTAAGCATTGTATCAATTAAGAAGAACGTATATGCAGGTTTGAACTTTCTGTCTTGTCCTTCCTCAATTACTAACCAGCTGCATATAGGTTGAGATTGTGTACAAGTAGAGTGTTGTCTAATACTTTTCGAGTTTGATTCTTTTCTGTTGTAAGGTCACCGCGTTCACCTTTTCTTCACATGTAAAACTTGTTGCATGTAGAAGGGAAATCCAACATTTTGCTTAGTTCATTTCTATTTTCCTTTCAGTGAAAGGCGAAGGCTCGTAGCAAACTATATGCATGTCTAACCTTGGTGCTCAAGTTTGTTTGCACAAGTTCCTGTCTCAGCCAAGTGATTTCCAACCACTGCACTTCCTTTCTAGCCCCGAATCTGGATTAAGACAACGGAACTTCAGTTGTTCCTCTCATAGTGTCAGCACTGTTGGAAGAATAAGAGCACCTTGGGCTGATGGTAAGGAAGCTATAATCATGGTGACACCTTACAACTTTGAAAAGAAGTATAATTTGTCTCTGAGCATGGGATATGCAGTATTCTTGTTACTCACACGAGTGACCTGGCTGGCCAAGGATATTGTTTGGCTCATTGAAGATTCACAGTGTGGAGAGTATGCCCCTGTTGCAGCTTTGCTGAGGTCATCATTCTCTCATGTTTACCAGTTTGAACAACCCAAATACTGATACTTATGTCAAAGGTAGCAATTTTAATGCACTTGAAGAGAACCTTGCTGCCCAAAGGAAGATATCTGATGATTTTATACGTGCTGGGACACAGGCTGCTGCACTGGTTATAAAGGTTTCAGATAGAAATGACCAGTTTGAGGACACTCTTACTATTTACGCTGAAGCATCTAACGGCCAGCTGCCAAACCTAGACCTTGTCAACATTGTAAACTATTTAGCTGTCCATAGGCAAGGCTTGCATGTAAAGGTTGAGAAGTTTTGATCTTTAATAGAGTTTAAATGGCTGGAGAAGTTGGGAAGCATATTTGTTGTTGGTAATGCGGCAAGAAGTTTAAATCCTGAATGGAAGTTGGGTATTCCTGCTGCAGATTATGTTGAGGGCACAACAACACTTGCTGGCTCCTTATATTACCGGGTTTTAGCTCTGTCTTTCCTCCACACAGGCCCTTTCACCATCTCTCTCTCCTAATGAGTTTGTTTGCCTCATTTTTGCCTGCTGCAGATTATGTTGAGGGCACAACAACACTTGCTGGCTCCTTATATTACCGGGTTTTAGCTCTGACTTTCCTCCACACAGGCCCCTTCACCATCTCTCTCTCCTAATGAGTTTGTTTGCCTCATTTTTGATAACGTCACGGTATTTCACTTTGATCAGCAAGTGAATTATTGGAAGTTATCTTTGTTAAGTCAATGAGTATATAAACTGATCTTTTGTGCGTTTGGTTTTTCTTTTTCTGATATCAAGCGGGCATTCTCAAGGATCCCATAGTATTTACGGTGACTTTCAAGTGGATGTTATTAATTTAGAGATTTCTCCTAAATTTTCCTATAACAAATTCAGAAAAATTGAATTTTTTCTGCGAAGTGACCGGTCAGTGCATAGTTCTTATTTGTTTTGCTTTACTTCATAGTTTGTCATTTTTTTAATAACATGCAACTGTAATGATATAATTATGGAAGAACTAACATTAGTTTTTTTAAAAGTGTTTATGATAAGCTAAACATTTATTACGAGTGCTATCTTATTAAGATAATGTTTTCTTAATGACTTCAACTTCATTTTATGTGAATATCTTTAATTCAATGCTATAAAATTTAAGAATGTCTTTGAATTAACTAAAAAGGTATGACTAATTAAGTGAAGGATACTAAAAGTTCGGAGTTTTGGTATATATATATATTAAAACAAACTTTAACAAAAAAAGTATAACTGATTAGGTGTACAATATTAAAAGTATGAAAATTTTGTATATATACTACCTGAAGGAATTGCTATTGATAGTTGAAATTTTGTTTTCTTATTTTGTCTTCTTCTCTTCTATCTTGTTTTATTAACAAAGTTGACTTATCTATCAATAGAGGTTGAAGGTGTTCAACAATTTCGGTGCACAGTTTGCGAGAAAGATAGGACATTCCGCAAAAATGGACTCAAAGATCATTGTATAACAGTTCACAAAGGCGAGAAGTTTAAGGTATTTTGTCAGATATGCGGAATGAGTTGTACAAATCAAAACAATGTACAACATATAAGCGAATTTCATTACAGGTAAAGATTAAAATTAAAATTAAATTATTTATTTATTCTATTAATCAATATGTTGAATTATTTTTGTATTGTTTTGTTATAGACACGTTGCAAGTGACTCTTCGGAGGAAGAGAATGGTGGAAATAACTCTTGAGAAGCGATTACTAAGATGGATCTTGAATATTAAATAATTTTTCTACGTTTAAAATGTACTATTTTTTTTAAATATTAGTTATTTTTCTCTTTAAAATGTAATGTTCTTCAAATAATAATTTCTTCATTTTATCAGTGTCGAAGTTAGGATCATCTCTTTTGTTATCTTGTCGCGGTCTCTGTCTTCGATACAAATATTGCTTCCTTTATTATTGAATTAAACTAAACTAAACAGATTGCGTTATTAAAATTTAAATTTTTATAATTACAACTAAGTCCTTTCCATCTATTGGTATGGCCAAATCTTTACCATACAAATCTGTAGAAAAGACTTAGTCGTAATTATGAAAATTTAAATATTAATAACGCAATCTGTTTAGTTTAGTTTAATTAAATAATAAAGGAAGTAATATTTGTATCGAAGATAGAGACAACAACGAGATGACAAAAGAGATGGTCCTAACTTCGACACTGATAAAATGAAGAAATTATTATTTGAGGAACATTACATTTTAAAGAGAAAAAGAACTAATATTTCAAAAAGAAAAATAATACATTTCATAGGTAGAAAAATTATTCAATATTCAACATTCATCTTAGTAGTCGCTTCTCAAGAGTTATTTCCACCCTTCTCTTCCTCCGAAGAGTCACTTGCAACGTGTCTATAACAAAACAATACAAAAATAATTCAACATATTGATTAATATAATAATTAAATAATTTAAATTTAATTTTAATCTTTACTTGGAATGAAATTCACTTATATGTTGTACATTGTTTTGGTTTGTACAACTCATTCCGCATATCTGACAAAATTCCTTAAACTTCTAGCCTTTGTGAACTGTTATACAATGATCTTTGAGTCCATTTTTGCGGAATGTCTTATCTTTCTCGCAAACTGTGCACGGAAATTGTTGAACACCTTCAACCTCCATTGATAGATAAGTCAACTTTGTTAATAAAGCAAGATAGAAGAGAAGAAGACAAAATAAGAAAACAAAATTTCAACTATCAATAGGAATTTCTTCAGGTAGTATATATACAAAATTTTCATACTTTTAGTATTGTACACCTAATCAGTTATACTTTTTTTGTTGAAGTTTGTTTTAATATATAATATAAAAATTTCATACTTTTAGTATTTTTCACCTACTTGGTCATACTTTTTTAGTTGATTTAAATACACTCTTAAAATTTAAGGCATTGAATTAAAGATATTCACATAAAATGAAAATGAAGTCATTAAGAAAACATTATCTTGATAGGATATCACTCGTAATAAATGTTTAGCTCATCAGAAACACTCTTGAAAAAACTAATGGCAGTTTTTTCATAATTACATCATTGCAGTGGCATATCATTAAAAAAATGACAAGCTATAAAGCAAAGCAAAACAAATAAGAACTATACACTGATCAGTCAATTCGCAGAAAAACCTCAATTTTTTTAGATTTATTGTAGGAAAATTTAGGGGAAAATTTTAAATTAATAGCATCCACTTAGAAGTTACGGTAAGGACCATAGGACCCCTGGGAATGCCCGCCCGATATCAGAAAGAGAAAAACGAATGCACAAAAGATAAGTTTATATACTCGTTAATATAACTTCTAATCATTCACTTGCTGATCAAAGTGAAATGTCATGACGTCATAAAAAATGAGGCAAACAAATTCATTAAGAGAGAGAGATGAACAAATCGTTAGAATGTGTTATGATTTGTTCTCCTAGGTCTTCTAGTGAACAAGATGTAACTTCTTTTTCTAGATATCATTGTTTATTGACAGGGTAGATATCTTATCTGAACTGGAACACTATCAATTCCTCTAGCATTAACTTCATAAGCATTATGCAGTTACAATTTAGTCAAATTATCCCGACAAATAGCATTTTGGTAAAAACTGACAGTGATTTTTAGACAATTCGATTTAAAGAAAGAAAAGCAGTCAAGATTATCCTTTTTTTTCTTTTAATTTGGGCTTAATAGACCATATAAGTAGGAGGGAATCTAAACAAGAAATCAAACAAATAGACCAAAACTTTTTAGAGACACATTTGCACCGATAAATTCACCATTAAAACAAATTCTTTGCATCAACAATGACAGAGACATAGACAAAGTGATACATATTCCAAAAAAATGGGGGTTGCAAATCATTGACTTTTATGAAGTAATGGAGAAATTAATAATTGAAGCACTTTAGGCAAGTTAATTTAACTCCAGATATAGATAAGCTACCTAATACATCCATACAAGTCAACTCCTATGAAAAAAATGGCTTTTAATAAACACGTAACATTAGATTAAAAGAAAAGGATTCAGTTGATACATTTATTGTACCTAGCGATAAAATTGTGCAGGCATATTCTATCAGAGAAAAAGTGGAAATGACAGAAATGTAAACCTGCTATTACCTTGACCAGGGTTACTCAACAAATTATTCGTCAATATAGTATCATATCCCACAACCTTGTTTATGAGAAGTTGCAGGATTAGAAATTGTTCATCAAATCATAACACATTCAAATATATGTCAAGTAATAACTATGGCGATAAATAATAATTATATAAAATATTGTTGTCAAACTTCAACCATTACATATGACTCATGAAGCTTTAGGAGAGTGCATTTACAAAAAAAAATATTTGGCACTCAAGGGCCCGCATTTACCCAGAATTTCAATTCTTCAGAAAGAAAATCCATGATGAATTTCAGGATTAACTTCCACATATGCAACTGTGCAAGTATAAACATTCCAAATAAGTTCCATTTTATTGCTTAACCATTATGACCAAGATGTACCATCCTATCAATGCTATATACTCAGTTCAAATTTTAAACTACAAGCAATGTAGATAGAGGAAAAGAAAACAGTCTATCTGCTTTGGTAACTACACCTCTTTATCATTTGGGCTTGCCCATGGTGTAGTGATTGAAGAGTTGTAAGAGAAGAAGCAGTAACTTCATTCTAAATGATAAGTCCACTTCAAAGTCATATGTAGAATCTTATAAATAAAAACAGTCTGGACTTGTATACCTGTTCTCGAAGCAAGGATGCCAAGCTGATATACTAAAGTTAACAGTATGTATACCACGTCGAGCCTTGGCTTCTAGAGGAAGTAAGAAATAACCCTATAGGGTTCTTATAAAGTTAATCGCATCACCAATCAAATGATATGGAGTAAAAACTCTTTAAATTTCTGTGGTAACTTTAAAACCAAGCTTCATGCAGCAGCTTGGAGAAGTTCAACTGAGAGACGAAAGGTCCGATTTGTACCTTCTCCTTTGTGTACAATTGCTCTTCTCAAACAACTGCACTGGAACAGGCACTAAATTTTCTCACCAATTATCAGCATATAAGATACAAATAAACAATGTCATTTTTATGGTACACCAGCATAAGAAGGTAGAACAAAACAGTTCCTGATTTATGCCACATACCACATGTACCTAAACAAAGATAATCTCATACTCATTATGACTGCATTTATTATGTCAATGGTTCCCATGAACCTAGAGCACGCATTAATTTCATGTGTTAAATTAAGATTTCTAAGCTCTTACAAGTTCAACTCATTCTAAAATTTGTATAAATGATAAACAAGCAACAAAGGATAGTTAGCTATTATCTGCATAGGAGTCAAGTATGTCCAAATAAAGTATTCTCCGCAACACGGGAAGATCAAGATTTAATTGTATGCCTGTAATACTCTGAACATGAAAATTTATGTTAAAGAACAATAATCTGAGATATTAGAAATCAAATTAGCATTAAACAAGGAGCAGCTAGAAGCAAATTTGAATAGGCTAAAATAGATACTGAAGACTCGATAAAAATTCGTCCAATAAATATCCGTAAAGATGAAAACTACTTGACCATGAGAGTTACATACGGAGTTAAAAAGCAATTTGTTTAGAAATTTACATTTTCATCATCACTGTTACCTAAACCAAATTATTAAGAATTGTCCTGCTGTAAAAAAATGTGAAAGACAAAGAGGAACAAAGTGAAAAATCTAAATTTTTTAATAGCAAACGAAAGAACATTTAACTTCATATTTAGGCAAGACCACTATTATGCTCCATATCAATCAGAATGAGATTGGGAGCAATAGCTAAAAGCTAGAACTTATGTAATTTCAACAGAATAAATTCCTGTCCCTTATCATACAGGAAGTTTGATATCATCCTCCCTGCTTTGAATGAAGTGACAAAATTTTTTCCTCAATTTAAAAATCATATTCAAATATTTACCCACAAACATGTTAAGAAGAGGCTCGATGCCACTAACTAAAATATTAACTGTTGTGGTTGACCATTGATAATAATAATCTTGCAAGCCTTGTTTATGAAACTAGTCCTACCATGTTAAACATCAAACTCAATCCATAAAATGCGTCCTCAGAGGGTAAAACTAGGCAACCACCACAGGTTCAGTTTTGAAGTCCTCAGTTTCATATTCACATGTGAAAGCACCGAAAGAATATCAACTCCAGTTCTCGAATGGAAAGAATTATAAGTACCAAATAGCAAGTAATTGTAACCACCATTGAAGTTTTTTTCTTAATTCACTTACCAATAACTTCAGAAGATTTTGTAGTATTTGCATGGCATGTCTCCAAGCACACGGTACCTACCTGCGCCACTTTTTATCAAAATGATCCAGGGCTATTTTGGAGGCTTCTTCGGTTGATAACAAGAAGCCACTATGCACTTCCACCTTATCAGTTTTAGTCAAACCTTCATCAATTATTGGCTTAGAGATATCACTGGTAGTAGAGCTTTCATGTTGAATTTCAAGATCATTATCAGTCTTCCAATACTTCAAAGTTAACTTACCCTTTCTAGCACTTGGGTCTATCCAGTTCAACCAAAACTTAGCAGCCAGAAAACTCAACCCACCTTCATCCATATTTGACAATTCAATTTTAGAAGTCGCGTGTCCAGCATCAGGAACATCTACTGCATTTTATTCTGAATCATCCCGTGACCATAGGCCTCCACTGGTAATCTCCGATGTGTTTGTTAAATTATATATACATACGATTTAATTGAATATTGGTTAATTTATATTTTTTAATTTAAGTTTGCCTTTTATTTCACAAATTAGATATTAAACTATTCTAATTTCTTATATTAAAATTCTAGGCTTAGATTGGTGATCCTAATTCACCATATACATTCCCTTGGATGATGAAATTCTTACATTTTAATTGCTTCTACTTTCTGTAAATAACGATAGAAAGATAATTATTTAAGTTTAGTTTTATGAAATTAATAGTTTTTGTTGGACTAATCAATCGTAACAATTATATTTGCCTTTAACTCAAATTAATAAACTAAATATGAGGAGCAAAACTTATACAACAACAATTTTCTAAAATCAAATTCTATAATATGCATGCATTCAAATAATAATAATTCAAAAAAGATTATTTATTTACAAATGATAAAAAGCGAATACGTAAATAAAAAACTAAATATGATAACAAAAGGAAATGTTATTTTAAAATTAAGAAGAATTTAATGTAATCCATATTAGTAGAGGCCATATCAACTGATTAGATGTATAACCATCAAATCTATATATATCTTTCTCCACTATACCATAAATACCAAAATCGTATCCACCTCTTAACACCTTCTTCCCGAAAATCAAAAAGATTATCTGTAAAATAGATTTTATTCCCTTTCCATCCCGTCGGTAAATCAACTGATGATATAGAGAACGAACTATTTAATCCCACAAACACCAAGTCACCTCCAATATCTGACATCTCTGGCCATGATTTATCATTTCTATGTAACTTATAGACATTAAAGTATCGAGTTATTTGTCTTTGTCATGCCTTGTCCCATTTAAACCTCCGTAGTATTAATAAAATTTGACCAGAATGCTTTACCAAATATGACCAAAAATAATCATACCTACCTTTTGGGAATGGTATAACCTCTGGGAGTTTTAGTATCCAAGAACTAACATCAAAAATTGAAAAGACTCATCCCACTGTTAAAACCATATAATTCGTCCTTATGAAAAATAATATCGTCGTAATTTGTTTCATTATCTATATTAATCCATTCTGTATCTCCCCTCCTGCAAAATGCCAATTTAGAGTACGGATCGTATATTGAAGCAGCTATGTAGTTATTTGAACTCGGATTAGAAGATAAAATAACCCTATGCAATAGATAATAA
>JANZXR010051606.1:0-12890 GCA_027575705.1 Erythroxylum echinodendron | reverse complement strand
GCCATCTCTTCCAATAGGGGCAGATAGATTGTCTGAACATGAGCCATTGAGGACTTCCTACTTAAAGCATCTGCTACAACATTTTCCTTTCCTAGATGATACTCAATCAACAAATCATAGTCCTTGAGTAGCTCAATCCGCCTTCTCTGTCTCAAATTCAATTCTTTTTAGCTCAACAGATACTTGAGACTTTTGTGTTCTGTAAAGATCCTTGTCTGTATCCCTTACAAATAATGTCTCCAAATCTTCAAAGAAAAATCACTACTTCCAATTCCAGATTATGCGTTCGATATTTTAATTCATAAGGCTTCAATTGTCTTGAAGAATAAGCTATCACCCTATCTCCTTGCATCAATACACAATCTAAATCATTTCTTGAGACATCATTGTACACTGTATAGCCCTTTTCTCCAGTAGGTAACATCAACACTTGAGCACTTGTCAATCTTCTCTTGAGCTCCTCAAAGATTTTCTGACATTCCTCACTTTAAATAAATTTATGATTCTTCCTCAACAACTTAGTCATCGGATCAGCAATCAGAGAAAATCCTTCCACAAACCTTCTATAATAACCTGCCAATCCTAGAAAACTTCTCACTTCTATCACCGAATTGGGTGCATGCCAATTCACTACTGCTTCAACCTTTCTTGGATCCACATGAACCCCTTTTTTCGAGATTACATGTTTGAGGAATATCACTTCATGAAGCCAAAACTCACACTTGCTAAACTTAGCATAAATTTCCTTCTCTTTTAGTGTCTATAGCACTTTTCTAAAATGCTTTTCATGTTCCTCTTCACTCTTGGAATACACCAGAATGTCATCAATAAATACTATAACAAACTGATCCAGATATTCCTTGAAGACCCTATTCATAAGATCCATAAATGCAGCTGGAGCATTTGTCAAGCGAAATGGCATGACTAGGAAAAGACTTTTACTCCCTGCAACTAATCAAATAGGTCATCAATTCGAGATAGAGAATATTTATTCTTAATAGTCACCTTTTTGAGTCTCCCATAATCTATACTTATCCTCCATGTCCCATCATTCTCCTTGACAAATAGAACAGGAGCTCCCCAAGGTGATGAACTTAGTCTTATATATCCCTTCTATAACAATTCTTCCAACTGTTCCTTAAGCTTCTTCAGTTCAGCTGGAGCCATCCTATACGGTGGTATAGAAATGGGTGTAGTTCCTAGAATCAGGTTTATAGCAAACTCAATTTCCCTCACTGGTGGTAACCCAGGCAAATCCTCTGGGAACACATCTGGAAATGCCCTCACAATGGGAAAATCCTCTAACTTCCCTCCATTGACCTTAGTGTCCACAACATGTGCCAAAAAGGCTTCACACCCTTTTTCCATCGTTCTGTCAGCTAATAGAGCTGAAATAATTCTGGGTGCTGATGTCCTTCTGTGTCCTCTAAAAATTACTTTCTTACCATTACGCAAATCAAACTCCACTTCTTTTAGGCTATAATCTAACTTCGCATGATACTTCTCCATGGCATCCATTCCCAATATCACATCTAAACCTTTTAACTCCAATGGTAGTAAATCCACTACTAGTGGAGCACCTTCAATGAAGATCTTACAATCTCTATACACTTGACTGACTATCACATTTCTCCCTAAAGGATTACTAGAAATCAGAGGGTTATCTAAAGGAATCAAATTAACATCATGCAATGTCATGCTTGCAGGAATAAAAGAATGCGTGGAATCAGAATCAATTAGTAAATACACTTCAGAATCAAACAACTAAGCCATACCCGTAAAAAATTCAGGTACGGATGCAACTTCCTCTCTGGTCGTAGTAAATACTCTTGCTTGTGCTTGACCCCTTGGCCTTCCTGGGGTGCAGTCTTCTTTGTAGCTCTAGAACTGGCCACTTCAGTAATTGGCTTAGTTCCCACTGTTTCTGCTCTTCTAGTGGCTTGAGGCTCTGATCCCTCCTGTCTTGTTGCTTGAGGACAATCCTTGATCATATGTCCCTTCTCTCCACATCAAAAACATGCTCCTAATAGCTTGAAGCATTCTACTCTATGCAGCTTCCCATAATGCTCACAGTAGGGGTTCTTATTTCTGCTCTTCTCCATCCTTGTGGCCTCCTACTGTTGAGGCTTGCACTGACACTTCCCTTACTTGCTTATTCCTTCTAGAAGCACTACTTCCCACCTTACTCTGTGTGTGAAAGCTTTTCACACTCCTTTCAGGCACTGAAGTGTTCATTCCATTCTTGGAAGACTGTTCCCTATTCTTCCTCTTCCTGCTCACTTTATTCTTTATGTTCTCAAGCTTCTCAGCCTGAAGTACAGCATCTACTAACTGTTGGTAGTCACAGAAATTATGGATCAATACTTTCTCCTTGATCCCCAAATAAATAAGTCTTTCAAACTTGCGGCATTTATCCTCTTCACTGGACACAATTTTTGCTGCATACAAAGAAAGTTGAGTAAACGTCAGTTCATACTCACTCACAGTCATATTTCTCTGTGTGAGGTTCAGAAACTCCCTAGCTTTCTCTTGCATGTACACCCTTGAGAAATACTTCTTCCTGAACACCTCCACAAAGTCCTTCCATGATAACACTGGAGGCACAATTTGACTGTGGGGTACTGATTTCGACCAATAAAGTGCATCCCCTTGTAACATACTAACTGCGTAATCCAACTTCTCCTCCTCCGAACACTTCATCTGATTTAGGAACCTTTCTATCCTCTTAAGCCATGCTTCAGCCACTTAGGGATCTGTAGTCCCTTTGAAGTCTACAGCTCCATACTTGCGGACCTTATCATACAGCCCACTCCTGTCTACTGAAGCTGGCATTTGAACTTGAGATCTTTGTCCTATGGCATACGAAAAAGCCTGAGCAAAGGCTTGAAAGAAGCGCGGCTCGATGGGACTTGCTTGAGGCATAGGGGGAGGCATAGGGGGAGGCGGTGGAGGCTCCTCGTGTTGCACACTAAGGATTTGGGGTAGAATGTGTCTCAGCATTTTGTGGAACAAATGACTCATCCGTGCTCCCTTGGCGAGAGCTGGATCTAGTCTATGCTCCTCGAGTCCTTCTCCTAGGTGGCATAATTCACTCCTAATACATGAAACCATAGAAAATCTAAAAGGGTGCAAAACAATTCAAGTCATACAGAATAATCTCAATGCATGAATACAATTCAAATCCATGCACGTAGTAATCCACGTAAGGTCCATGCAAGTAATAATCCACATAAAATGCTTGCAGACACACTTCATATCTCCTCCTTCCTAACTTATACTTTGGATGCTTCAAAACATGGTCCTGAACCCAAACTTCAATCTATCCTCTCTCTTAAAATGGACATCTATCTTAAAAGTTGCCCATGTAAGACCTTAATACCAAGACTCTGATACCAACTCTGTTAGGCCCCATTTCTAAAGCCTAACTCCTTATACATGATTATTCATACTTTCTCTGATACCATAATCTATTACTTTCATGTATGTAGAATATCTTACTACGTAAGTTATCTTCCAAAGATAACACCTTGATCACTTTCAGATTATCTTCTCAAAACTCCGCTTTATTAGTCTCAGCTTAGCTCTTAGAACAGTCGACTAGTCCATTCCTAGCTTTCAACCTGAATCCTTTAATCATCAGCGTGGTTGAGTCCTAACTTCACACATCTCCCTACTTCGGGGCTGTTGGTATAACTTTTCCAATGGGAATCCAATCCAGAGTTTCTTTGGATAGAGTTAAAGAGCTCTTCATTCTCTACAACTTTCATGCAGACCTCGAAGGCCGACTTTATCTTCTGAAGGGTCTATTATTTTTATCGTCTCATTTCTTGCGTCTCATTTTTGGCTTTCCTTCGTCTCATTTCTATTGTCTGATTTCTGTCTATTTCGAAGTCGGTGAACAGTAACATAGACGATAGTCTGTGAATGGTAACACAGACGATATATTACAAACTTCATAACTTTCTCTAGCGTAATCAGTTCGGGGTATTCACCATATGGTTTGAAAGATGATTTCAAGCTCCATAACCTCCATGAAGACCTCAAAAGTCAATTATAACTCTTGAGGGTTCAACATTGGTTTAGAAGAAACAAGGTGAACAGGAACACAGAAGATGCACTTCACTCCAGTACTTCTTAACACCTTCTTATAATCCTTAGTCCTTAATCTATCCTCTGTGTTCTATGCTCTGTGGTTGACTTTTATCTTATGGGTTGACCCTCTATCGACTGAGAATCTATTGTCTGAAGTCTGTGAACAGTGACACAGACAATAGTGCTATCAATAACACAGACGAAGTCCATTCATCTGTGAACAGTAACACAGATGATACGTGTCCTCTGTGTTTTAATTCGTCTGTGAGCAGTAACACAGACGATACGTGTCCTTTGTGTTTTAATTTGTCTTTAAACAGTAGCACAGATGATACGTGTCCTCTTTGTTTTAATTCATCTTTGAACAGTAACACAGACGATACGCTATCAATAAGACAGACGAAGTCCATTCGTCTGTGTATAGTGACATAGACGATTCTTTCCTCTATGCTCTATCTTCTATGTTTTTCTCTATTCATTCTTCATACTTTTCATCCATCCTTTCCTCTGTGTTCTGAGTCGTCACAGACGATGCTTATACTCTTAAATCCTCCTTGCCTCTGTGTTATGATGTCATCACAGAGGATACTTATACTTCTAAATCCTCACTTCCTCTATATTGTGATGTCTGCACAGAGGATACTTATACTTCTAAATCCTCCTTGCCTCTGTGTTATACAGAGGATACTTATACTCTTAAATCCTCCTTGCCTCTGTTGTTATGAAGTCATCACAGAGGATACTTATACTTCTAAATCCCCCCTTCCTCTGTGTTGTGACGTCAGCACAGAGGATACTTACACGCTTCTAAGCTTTCCTAGCCTCTATGTGTGATGTCATCACAGAGGATACTTAACCTATGTATTTTTCCTTAGCATCTTTCTTCTTCGATGCAATCTATTAACTCATTTCATCGTCTCTCATTTATTCCAAACTTATATCAGAAATGATTAATACTTAAACCTTAATCTTTCTCACTCCTTAATTAATTGGATCATAACCAGAAATTGAAATCATACACAGAATCATATGAATACGTATCTCATTCATTCATTTCCAGATGTATCTGTTTTACGAAGCCTTAAAATCCTTATAAGTCATAACTACATCAGTATTCTCAGATAATACAATTTGAAAGGAGGCTAAAGCCTTAGCTATCAAAAATCAGTCCTAACTATTACAAAAGACATCTGCAGACTTGAGCTGCCTTGCATCCTGACTTAAACACTCTCTTGAGCTTCACCTGAGTTTGAAAGAAGTTGGAGGGGGTGAGCTTAAAGCTCGTGGGTAACAGGCTTATAACTTAGATCAAGCAAAAAACTTTTTTTCATAGTCAAAAACATACTTATTTTCAAATCATGCATGCATTCATCATATCAAACAATTCATGAGCACTTAAGCACGTCAGAATGGTTCGGGTGGATCCAAAATAGAACGTACTACACATTTCCCTTAAGGGTCCTGTGTAGCTATGAATAGAACGCCCTAGCGCAATTCTATTTCATGGTTATGCATAGCTGTGAACTTATGAGAGTCCATGAAGGAGTTCCATGTCACTAGCGAGCAGGCGGGAGAAACCTTTAGACAAGTGCACTGTCATAAGTTAGGGGACCACCACAAACCTACATAACACAGATTTTTCATGTTCTTGAAAACTTATTGCCCAAAATGGCAGTTCTTGAAATTCTTGTTTTTCGGATCAAAACTCAGTTTCATAAAGTATGCAACTTTTTGCAGAAAATCGTTTTGTATGCAAAACATGCAAAGCATACAACACATTTATGACATTTCGAGCCATACCAAAATAGAACATACAGATGCACATTTATGCAAAAAAGCGAAATCATTGAAGACAAACGTTTATGGCTTATTTCTTCATTATAAAACTATAACCCACCTTAAGATCCTTGCTTGCTTTTGTATCCGACTTATGGATGCCTTTCCTCTTGATTTCCTTGCCTCTCTTGAACCCCTCCTTGATTTTTGTAAATCTTCACCAAGTAATGAGATTCTTAACTCTAAAGAAAGCTCCTTCCTCCTTCTTTCTTTTTCCCCTCTTGCATGCACTCGGATCCTCTCTTTAAGCCTTACAAAAATGACAACTTAGCTTACAACTCTCTTCTTTCCACTCTCATCCGAAGCCTCTCTTCTTCTGTGTTTTCTTCCATTCACGCTACCAACTCTGCCAATAAGACAAGTCCACCATGCCTTTCCCAAAAGTCCACTTTACCCTTGGTACTTAAGCTATATACCGAAAATGCCCTCAATTTCCTCTCATGCATATGTTCCATAAGCTATTATGCTTAAGTTAATGGAAAAAGTTTTCAGGGGGCCGATAGTTAAGGAATTCCTGGAAGAGTTTCCCACCAAATTGTCTGGTTTACCTCTAGATCGGGAAGAAGAGTTCACAATTGACTTAGTTGTAGGTACTATTCCTATATCTATACCTCCATATAAGATGGCACCAATGGAATTAAAGGAGTTGAAGGCTCAACTATAAAAGGGTTTTTTTAGACCCATTGTTTCACCTTAGGGAGGTCCATTTCTATTTGTAAAGAAGAAGATAGAACCCTAAGACTTTGTATCGATTGTAGGCAGCCAAATCCGATCACAGTAAAGAAAAAGTACCCGTTGCCTATAATTGATGACTTATTTGATCAATTGTAAGGATCTCATGTGTTTACCAAGTTACATTCAAGATCTGGGTACTATCAGTTGAAGATAGGAGAGGCTGATGTACCAAAGAGTGCATTCAAGAGCAAGTATAGGCATTTTGAGTTTTAGGAATGCCGTTAGGGTTAACTAATGCCCCAGCTGCATTTATGGCCTTGATGAATAAGATGTTTCAGCCCTATCTGGATAGATTTGTAATTGTGTTCATTGATGACATACTTGTGTATTCAAAGAGCAGAGAAGAGCATGATGAGCGCCTAAGAGGGATTTTATAGATTATAAGGGAGAAACAACTGTATGCTAAATTTAGTAAATGTGAATTATGGCTATATCAAGTAGTATTTTTGGGTTATATAGTATTTGGACAAGGCATGCAAGTAGTTGCAATGAAGATAAAGGTAGTGATGAATTGGGAAGCTATGAGGAATTTATCAGAAATCAAAAGCTTCTTAGTACTAGTTGGATATTACTGGAGATTTGTCGAGGGGTTTTGTTTAATTTTGACGCCTTTGAATAAATTTTTGAGGGAGAATGTAGCATTCAGATGGGATGATGATCGATAAAAGAGCTTTGAGAAGTTGAAACATTAGTTGACTACTGCACTGATGTTAGCTATACCATCAGGAACTAGTGGATATGTAGTATACAGTGATGCTTCGCATCAAGAATTGGGATGTGTATTGATGTAGAATGGAAAGGCGATAGCTTATGTATCGAGACAGCTAAGGTCTCATGAGATCAACTATTCAGTATATGATTTAGAGTTAGTCGTAGTTGTTTTTGCTCTAAAGATATAGAGACATTATCTATATGGAGAGACATTACAGATATAAACTGATCATAAGAGTTTGAGGTATCTGTTAAGTCAAAAAGAACTGAGCTTGAGACAGAGGAGATGGGAAGAGTTATTGAAAGATTATTACTGTACAATTGAATATCATTTAGGAAAAGCCAATGTGGTGGCTGATGCTTTGAGCAGAAATTTGAATACCAGTGTAGCACAGATTCAGTTATCGAGGTTACCAAAATTGATTCAATGGAGATCTTTAAATGTGGAGTTGAATCTTAAGCATAATGAGGCATTAATAGCCACTTTGAAACTGAGGCCAATGTTAGATGATAAAATAAGAAAGGTTTAGAGCAAGGACCCTGATATGGTGAAACTAATGGAGAAAGTTAAGATGAATCAGAGTCTAAATTTGAATTGAGGGACAAAACATTATGGTTAAAGTAGAGACTATGTGTGCCTAATATAGATGATCTAAGGAAGGAATTCTTATAAGAAGCTCATATGGCCATTTATGTTATACATTCTGGTTCCACAACGATGTGTAACACACTGAAACAATATTTTTGGTGGCCTGTAATGAAAAAGCAAGTAACGGATTTTGTTTCTAAATGTATAATATGCTAGTAGGTTAAGGCTCAGCATCAGGATGTAGTTAGGAAGCTATATTTTTTGCCTATTCTAAAATGGAAATGGGAATGAATCACTATGGAACTAAGTCGGCCCATTTCTTGCCAGTGAGGGAGAATAGCTCACTAGACCAGTTGGCTTGGAGTTATGTGAATGAAGTGGTTAGATTGCATAGGGTTCTAGTGTCTATTCTATTGAACAGGGATCGTAGATTTACTTCGAGATTCTGGAAGAGTTTACAATCAACTTTAGGTACAAAGTTGAACTTTATTACTGCATTTCTTCCTCAAACAAATGGATAAATTAAGAGAACAATCCAGACTATTAAGGATATACTCCGAGCATATGTATTAGAGTTTCAAAGATTATGGGATTGATATATAGCATCGATTGAGTTTGCATATAACAATCATTATCACAGTAGTATCGGGATGGCACCATATGACACATTGTATGGTAGGAAGAGTCGATTGCCTCTGTATTGGGATAAAAAGGATTTGAGAATAATTGAAGGTTTGAAACTGATACAAGACACTGTGGATAAAGTGAAACTAATCAAAAGTCAAATAAAAGTGGCTCAGGATAGACAAAAGAGCTATTTAGATCAATTCAGAAGGGATATGGAATACAGTGTGGGAGACAGAGTGCTTCTGAGAGTGTCTCCTTGAAGATAAGTGCTGAGTTTTGCCTAATGAGATGTCTTAGTTGCATAATGTGATTCAAGTGAGCATGTTAAGAAGATATAGATCTGATCCAACACAAGTGTTACTGGCTCAAGATATTGAGGTTATTAGTAATCTAAGCTACGTTGAATAGCTAATACAGATAGTGGGTTACAAGATAAAGCAGCTGAGAAACAGAGTAATTCCATTGGTGAAAGTGCATTGGAGAAATCCCTTCACTAAGGAAGCAACATAGGAAAATTTTGGATTGACTTATGGATCAATTAATTAGTGACAAATGGCAGTTTAAGGAATGGATTAATGGCAGCATCTTGATTAGGCACATGTTTTACATGCCTTAAGTTATATGCCTTAGGTAATTTGATAACACCTAGCACAAAATTACAACAGGGATAACTAGAAGTCTTCCCCCTTTTTTCTTCACCTTCTCTACCTAAATTTCATGAAGTTTTCTCTCTGAAATTTTAGTATAAACCTATCTAAATTTCTACGCAAAATTTATATGTTAATCCTTCACAAAATAACTAAGAAATCAATTGGAAGTGATCATCTTATTGCTCTCCAAAAACACCTTGTTTCCATCTTAAGTTTGTTATGAATCTTGTATGCTTGGAGCTTAGTGAATCTGGAATTTTGAACTAAGTTGGAAGCCCAAAAGGTAAGTAGCAATTTGAGCTTTATAACTTGCTAAATGATATGAGAATGATGTTTGAATTGGAATGAATTGTATGTAAGGTTGATGATGAAGTGTGCTGGAATATTTTATATGGAGTATTTTACAGAACATACGTTTATATTTTGGCTATAACTTGATCTTTGAATATCCAAAATAGGATAAATTTTGATTTAAAGTAAACTAGATCTTAGGGCTACATTTTTCATGAAGGAATCTAATTTGGAATATGTCCTTAAGTGTCTTGAAATTTAGCTTAAAGTTGAGAGTTGTGTTCTGCTAAGGTATGAAAATAGTCTGTACAGTTTTGGTTATAACTTCCTTGATGCTGAACCAAAATGCATGAAATTGATGTCATTAAACACTTAAGCCATTGTGGAACATTTGATTAGGAGAAGGTGTTGTCTAAATAACTCATTGTTTAGGTCATAATGGTCATACAAATCTGACCTGAAATTTGCATAAGAAAACCTGTAAAAAAATGCAGAACATGTGATATGGAAAAATATGGAATATGTACTATTTTGGAGTTTATGAACAATCATGAATTGTTGAACTGTGTATTGATGTTACTGAACTGAAACTGAAGAAAAAATGAATTGGTCATCAATTGTACATGATAGAATTTTGATAATGACACGTTTGATTAATAGATTTAGGATGAAAAAGAGGCAATATGCTGGAATGTTATGAATTGGAGAATTTTCATTGAGCATTCTTCGGTATTTTGATTATATCTTGATCTGTAGACTTCCAAATCAATTGATTCTTGATTCAATTAAATTAGAGACATATGGCTACAATATTATTGAAGAAGTAGAATTTTAATTTTGTCTCTAATAATTTTAAAATTTTGCATGAAAGTGAGCCTTGGCTTAGGCTATAGCGCTCTCAGGGATAGAAGTGATGTCCTACTGTTATCGAATAAACTGTATTGATTTAAGCTAAATCAGACAAAAGTATCTTCACAAAAGTTGTAGCTTATTCTCATATATTTCAATTGGTATAAAGTTTGTAATTTTTAAATATTGTAATCAAGAGATATAAGTTGTAAAACTGGATAACATGATCATGCACTAGCTAAATTTCAAATGTACTTAGTATACAGTATTTTGAGCATAAATCATACAATACTAAGATAAATTAAATGATCTTAGAGTCATTAGAAACTTAAGGTACAGGGGAACAATTTTCTAGAAGAAAGTGTTACATAAATACACCATTTTCTTGATGATAATATTCATGCAATGTGGACCCGAAAGTGTTTTTAGTCCAATCTGGACTGATCAATTAAGTATTGATATATGAATGACTAATATAACTAGAAAATGATAAGGAACCCAGAATTGTCATGAACATGCATTGTACATATTTCATATACATAGACATGTATAACTGAATACTTATACCATCATGCAAAATTATGATATTGTTATATGTGTAAATGTGTTTTGCATGATATAGAGGAGCATTTGGAGCGCCATCATCCAAACATTATCGGGACTTCAAAACAATAACTTTCTGGAGTGACTGGTGACTAACCTAAGATGGTGTCACCTTCACTTGTTTTGTTTATTACTGAATTGAATTTGATATTGATTCATGTGTACTGAATTCCGAACATGAAATGTCCAAGGAGTTTTGATGCATGATTAAAATATTGAAAGTTCTACTTGTCTGTGAATGAGATTGAGTACATGGTTCTCAACTTGAATGTTCATGCCAGAACTAGTTCGATGATTATTGTGAACAAGAACATTAATGCAAATGTAATTCATCAAATGTGATAGTGAAGTGTTCTTTGAATATGAATTTGGTGAAATATGTGTTACTCAACATGTTCTTTTCTAATGCTAGAATAAGGCCTGATGATATATGTATATGGGACTAAAAAAGTGCTTGAATGAGAATAAGATTGAAAATGGGAATGATTGAAAATATAATTGATTGAATATGAATGAGATGCATTTCACATAAATCTAAAGGCTCGATATATACAATGAGCCCTATATCTGTAATAGGTAAGGGATAGTATCAATGAGCCCGGTATCCAATGGATACAGGACAGTTTAGGCACTCAGTCACAACAACGTAATAATTGAAAGTAGGTCACATGAACATTGTATATACACTTATTAAGTGTAATTGACTGATTGATTTGTAATATGGATATGTATTTAACTAATATTGGGATATGTGCATTCTATGATATGTGGTTCAAATTGTTAAATGGAAAATTGTGAATTATTGCTTATATGATTTGATATTTGGTATGAATTAGGTGACCATTGAGGATTGTTATATCATTAAGTTCGCAAAACTCATAAAAATTGCAAAATTGATATTTCAAGTCTGAGAGAGGACATTAGAGACAAACAGACTCTACGAGAAGACTAATTCTTGTACTTTTGTCAAGAAACGGCTCAAAGGTGAGTCAGTTGAGATTGAAGGATTAGTTAGTAGTTTATATATAGTTCCTCTTTCAAGTAGTGTGTTACATATAAGGATTTGACATTGTTTATATTCGAATGGTTTTGTAATGCTACAATGTAAGTTTGGTTTTAATGAAATTAAATGAGAAATGCAGTTAGCTTTAAAATTTGGTGACTATTTTGTATAATAGTTGATGCCATGATTAATTTGGATATATGTTTTATCTAACATGCCATTATTATAGATTATATACTGGAATGTCCATAGGGTGTTTCGGTATGTAATTTATAGTAGTGAGGTGTTACAATTGACATATTTTTATTTAACTCCTAGTTATTGAATTGTTAATGATCTGTATGTGATAATTTCGGACGTTAATAGTCTAAGGAGTTTGATATTTGGTAATGTATTGGGAGTGTTTTATTTGCTTATAAATCTGAAAGATATTTGTATCTTCAACGAAAAGTTGAATGCCAGGCTTAGGTCTGATGAATATGGGAATTTGACTGTGCATCATAAATAAATGTTAATGATGACATATTTTATAATTTGATGCATCACATTCATATGCATGATTAGATAAAGGTGTTGTGACCAAAGTAACTAGTTTGAAAGAGCTTAAAGCTCATAAAAGTGCAAGCAGAGCTACTAGCTCCGTGATTTGTGAGCCTGGTATCTATAATAATTACGAGAAAATATCTAAAAAGAGCCTGATATCTACAAGGACAGTGAAAAGCACTTGGTCACAACAAAATACAACAAAAGTGGAGTTTCATATACATATGCATTTGTACATATATGATTGTGAAAACATTTCTGAATTATGGTGCTATTATGGTATGGTGTAACATCCCCTCACTTATGGGAAGGGTATTTTGGTCATTTTGGAATGGGTTAGGATTATTTAAAGTGTTTTGAC
>JANZXR010051585.1:0-12891 GCA_027575705.1 Erythroxylum echinodendron | reverse complement strand
AATAATTAAACTCCGATTAAAAAAATGATTTAACCATAAGATCGCCAAATTCATTCAATTCATGCTTACTAAAAAAATTCGGAGTCCAACACCACTGGTTGTTGAGCAATAAGTTGTACAAGCACATCCTTAGGAGGACGCTAATACAACATTAAGAAGATCAACTAGAGAAAGGAAATCAGCAATACCTAGTAATTACATTGTGTATTTACAAGAAGCTGACTATAACATTGGAGCCGAAAATGACCCTAAAGTATTTTCACAAGCTATGAGTTGCAATGAATCTCAATTGTGGTACAATGCTATAGTAGATGAGATGAATTCTATGACATCTAACAAAGTCTAGGATCTTGTCAATTTGCCTAATAATGTAAAGGCCATTGGATGTAAATGGATCTTTAAGACAAAATAGGACTCATTAGGTAGCATTGAAAGATATAAAGCTAGACTTATTGCCAAAGGATTTACTCAACAAGAAGGAATCGATTATATAGAGACCTTTTCTACTGTATCTAAAAAGGATTCCTTACGCATGATTATGGCATTGGTTGCCCATTTTGATCTGGAACTACATTAAATGGATGTGAAAACAACGTTCCTAAATGGAGACCTAGAGGAAGAAGTTTATATGAAACAACCGGAAGGATTCTCCTCTAGTGAAGGTGAGAATTTTGTGTTTAAGCTTAAGAAATCCATATATGGATTAAAACAAGCCTCCCGTCAATGGTAGTTCAAATTCCTCGATATCATCTCTTCATATGGTTTTGTAGAAAATATCATGGATCAATGCATATATCTGAAAGTTAGTGGGAGTAAAATTTGTTTCCTTGTTCTATATGTGGATGATATTTTACTTGCCACAAATGACAAAGGTTTGCTATATGAGGTGAAACAGTTTCTTTATAAGAATTTTGATATGAAGGATATGGGTGAGGCATCTTATGTCATTGGCATTAAGATCCATAAGGACAGATCAAAATACATTTTAGGTCTATCCTAAGAAACCTATATCAGTAAGGTCTTAGAAAGATTTCAGATGAAAGATTGGTCACTGAGTATAGCACCTATTGTGAAGGGTGATAGGTTCAATTTGAACCAGTGCCCAAAAAATGAGCTTGAAAGGGAACAAATGAAAAATATTCCATATGTTTCTGTAGTAGGGAGCCTAATGTATGCTCAAGTTTGTACAAGACCTGACATTGCATTTGTTGTTGAAATGTTGGGATGATATCAAAGTAACCCAGGTATAGACCACTAGAGAGCTGACAAAAAGGTGATGAGATACTTTTAAGGGATCAAAGATTATATGCTTATGTATAGATGAACTGATAATCTCGAAATAGTTGGCTACTTGGATTCTAACTTTGCTAGTTGTGTTGATTCACGAAAGTCAACATTTGGATATGTGTTTATGTTTGCCAGTGGAGCCATATCCTGGAGGAGTTCAAAGCAGACTTTGACTGTTACTTCTACCATGGAGTCTAAGTTTGTTTCTTGTTTTGAGGCTACATCACATGGTGTATGGGTGAAGAGTTTTATATCTGGGCTTAGAATTGTGGATTCTATTTCTAAGCCATTAAGAATGTACTGTGACAATTTAGTTGTAGTTTTCTTAGACAAAAACAACAAGATTGGTAGTCAAAGTAAACGCATTGACATTAAGTATTTGGCCATTAGGGAAATTGTCAAAGAGAACAAAGTGATCATTTAACACATTTGCACTGAATTAATGATTGCCGATCCTTTAATAAAAGGTATGCCATCAAAGAGTTTTAAGGATCATGTCGCTAGAAGGGACTTGGTTCCATTATATGATATCTTATATGTATTATCACGAAACGTTTGTTAATTTTGTTGTTTTTTTCATTCTGGTGTACACATTTTCTTTTGAGAATAACACATAATATGGACCTAGAATAAACATAAAGGTTTATTTATTCAGTTCAAGTGGAATAAGAAATAGGATGTATCGTGATACATGAAAGATAATACTCACATTCGAGGACTTATCGCCACGATTCTTGCATTTGGTTTCTTTAATTGAGTAGAGGTTTCATGAATTTTTGATTGCATCCACGACCCAAATGGGAGACTGTTATCCGTTGGTTAGTTTCTATATGATGGGTTGTGTTTGTTCATCGTGAAACCTGATGACTTTTGAATCATTATGTCCTTTTGTTGTTTTGATGGAAGACAAAAAGGTATATAAGGAGATTGGGTCCCTAGGCTTAGCAATGATTTTTGCATACACTATCTCTTGCTTTTGCTAAAAGCTTAGAAGAGTCATCTCATATTTGTCCGAAATCGCTCAACATCAATGGCAGGAGGTATGTCATAACAATTCACATTTTCATTTTCTGTAATAGACATGTATATAGGTGATTGTCATATCTAACAAGGCTATCTTGCAAAGGTAAGCTTTTGCCCCACGAACAATGTTTTGAAGAGAAACTTGTTTTGATAGCAAAGCTAAGTTAAACGAAAAGAATTCTCTAAAGCCTAAACCTTCTTTCAAAGTGTTGCCGCATAAGGCACTCCTAGAGATTCCCTTATTGTAATGTTGTTTACCACACCAAAAGCAGTAAATCAATGTAGATTAGCTTCAGTATAGTTTGAAGTCAACAAATTTAATTTGAGTTAGATCGAATTTGGAGTTGGAATAATTTTTCTTTTAGTTTAGAATTTCAAGTTCTGGCTTCATAATCTAATATGACTTAAAGTCCGATATATAAAAAATTAAATTAGCCCTAAATTGCTGCCTCTACTTCATCTCTTAAGAGATGTCGTATGTCACTGCCCAATTTTTTGTCGTGGATAGAATGCACTAGACTAGAAGGCAAGTAATTATTATAAGATGATAGAGACGATGTCGAAGGAGGACAAAGATAGAGGGTAGAGGAAGATGGAGGTGGGTTAGATTGAGGCTTGGCGATAAGGTAACTCCAGATAGTAATCGCAATGATGTACGATCAAAAACTATCTTTTCTTATTATTTTTTTAGCTGTAAAGTTGGAGATCAAAAACTATCGAATGAGAGAATGAAATTGGAATCTGAAAGAAGTGATAATTAAAATCAACAATAGAATTTGAGATTATAATATGTAACATATCTATTGTTAGTTTATGCTCTACAGTCAATCCTCTGATTGTGGTCTAGTAACAATTATTTAAAAACATTCTTTATCTTATATATACTTAGTTGTATATGATAAAGTTCATGGGATAAATCACTAAAAGAAAACCATACATCAACAATAGAACTTTACCAACCGAAATAATTTCATAGTAAATTATAGAAGAAAAATCAATATCTGTCGATAAAACTATCGTGAAAAATTTCACTTTGCAATGGACACAATTGTTGTTAGTAAAAGTGGAGGGAAAACATTTGCGCAAATTTTTCGATAAAATATAGCGACGACAAATCCATGCCCCTTGGTAAATTAGGCAGGAACACTTCCTGCAAATAAATAGCATTAGAATTTTTCTGACGGATATAGTTCCGTCGGTGAAATTTGCTTTGTTTAATACTCAGTGTCAGTTATTTACCGACGGTAATATATTCCGTCAATGATTTTTTGATGGTCTTCCTTCTCTGACATTAACTTCAGATTAATCATTTTAAAAAATTAAAATGACGTTGTTTGGTTTAATATTAAACGACATCATTTCAGTTCAGGGTTAAACACACCCTGAACCTTCCCCTGGTTTTCTCCTCTATTCTTCTAAGTTTTTCTCCTCTCCTCGTGTCGTCGCTGTCCTTGTCCTCTCCCTGCTATTGTCGTCCTTCTTCGTCGCATGTCTGTAGCTTCTCCTCTCCTCACCATCGCCATCCGTCGCAAGTCTGTAGCTGGTCCTCTCCTCGCCGTTGCCTTCTGTCATTAGTGTATGGTAATGTTTCTCCATTTATGTAATATTACGATTTTGTTTCTCCATTTATCGAGTTTTACATGACTTGCTAACTTATGCTTTTTCTTGTGTGAGTTAAATTTGACTGATTTTGATCTTGCTAATTATTCTTAAAGGGATGTTGGATATATAAATATTGTCTATGACCTAGGTTCTATTCTGTACATACTAAATGTCGCAATATTTTGAAGAGAAGGGATTTGAGAATGAAGAGAAGGGATTTGTGTTGTTAGAATTTGGTTCAATTTCTGTTTTGTTAAAATTTGGTTAAATTTTTGTTTTTTTAGAATTAAGATTTAATATATAATTTGTAGAAAAAATTTGAAAACAATTTGATAAATAGGGTGAAAAGGTCCTTCTTCATTTGTTTTCTAAATGTTTTCACCTCAGGTACATGTTAAACAATAAAGGTAGACTGAATGAGCTTATAAGGCAATGATTAACATATAAGGCTAAGAGGCTTCATTAGCATTTAAGAAAATATTCCTAACTATAACCTCTACTAAAAATTTAAAATAGCATAAGCTGGATTAGATATTTGTTAGGTTAGTTTAATAAAAAATCATGTTACTAGTTTTTAGAGACTTATCAATTAAAATACAATTAAGAAACTTAGTATGGTTTAAACATAACTCTCCAAAGAATGCTTTCATGTTATGACTTGCTATAACAAACAAGTTAAGCACACTTGATAGAATTAAGAGCTCTTAAATCATAGGCTCCAACTATATTCTTTTCCATAGTGAGAACAAAATTAAGAACCATATATGTTTTCAATTTAGATACTCAAAGGAATTATGGTTGAGAATATAAAATTTCTATAATCATTATTGTAGTGAGCAGCATTAGGAAAATATATTGATATTAACCTTTTAAAGGTAACAATTTCAAGTAAAGGATTACCTCATAATCAAGACAACATTGAGCTTAGGATTATATGCCATTTGAAGAGAAAGAAATGAAAGAAACTTCAACTATAAGTGCAGGATTTGCAAAAACTTCATCTAAGTACATTGTCCTAGATAAAGGAAAACATATATAACCAATTTTAAATTGATCTAAGTTATAATAGAAATGCAAGAAGATGAATTATAGGGAGTATCTAAACCAAATAAAAACAATAGACTAAAGGAACGAAAGAATAACTAGTAAGTTAATAATATAAGCTAAAAAGAGAGCAAAAATAGCAAACTCAATACAAAAGCTAGTGAGATAAATCAGGAATGCTTAAACAGACTGATTGAGTTTAAAATGAAAAAAAAGGAGAAATTTTGATAAGATAAAGCAGAACATAACGATATATGACTGAGAAGAAAACGCTTATTTTATTGAAATTTGAGGTTAAATAAAATGTTGCACTTAATGTTAGGATAGCTCTATTAAGCTACTTTTCTTGTAGCCCTTAAGTTCTACTCCTTATAGAGCTCATTGATTGATAATTCTTTCTTTTAACTTAAAACATCCTTTTAAGATAGCAGGCGAACAATCAAATATGGCTTCTCTTTTAAGAATATAGGCAAACAAACAAAGAACATGTATGTTTTCTCCTTTGCTAACTTTTATAAAAGATAAAAAAAAAGATTCATCTTCCACATCTTGTGCCTTAGAGGCATAAACAATCAAGATTGACCTAAATCAATCATTGAGATTGAGTGATGATTTTTCTCCCTAAAGGTAAAGAAAACGTCTATGTATGATGAGGTATAATTATATTTCATGTGAAAATAGTCTAAGAATCTTACAAATTAAGCAAGCCCACCCATATAAACAAAAAGCAATCCAAAAATGACTTTTAGTTTTTCTTCAGAATTCTTACAGAAGGAAACAAATGGATGATTGAAGGTTAATGTTTCTCTTATGATTGTCTCCAATAGGCCTTTAGGAATTTATTAGTTAATGTTTAAGCAATGATTTTTAACTATGTTGGCATAATTGTTATAGACCTTTGATAACATATTTAAATGATTAAAGAATGTTCCTCAAGTTATTTGAAGGTTATCCAAATTATGCAAACATCCCTATAGACTTAAACATTAAATTTTTATTTTCAATATAAGTTTTAATAAGAAACCAGGAATAAATGACAAACCTTAATAAGTATTTTGAATGGACCTAATTTATTGAACATGAGCCATCACCCTTCTTTAAAAAATGTCCTTTAAGACTATTTAGGAGGTCGAGTTATCGACAAAGGTTAAGTTTAATATAGGATTCACCCACATACAAAGAAAAATTCCTAATCAAAGTCCAACTAAGATTTGTAGTAGAAATTAGATCTAAAGTCCAATAAGGTAATTAAAGTATAATTTTGATTTTTTAAGGGTTTCCTATAAAAGAGGCATAACGCAAGGTAAGTTTTCATAAATACTATCACTAAAATCAATCATATATTTTTCTAAATTCTTAACACCCTTTAGCTTTTACTAATTTAATCATCCAAGTGTCTCCTTTGAGAACACATATAAAACTAAATATCTACTTTGGCAGACGTATAAACTTTCGATAAGCATTATGGACATATTCCACATTCAATCTATATTGTAAATGATAGGTGATATTAGCCAATGTAATAGTAGTGGTAGTAGTTTTGTGCTTTTGTACTCGTCTTTTTGATTTTGTGAAGGTAAGGAACAAAAAAGATGTTCATGCTTTGATTTTTTCTCTACATGTAAGAACATAAACACAAACTTGAAATTTGAAATATATAAAGAGTCAAGTGTATGCTCCTTAAAATCTAAAGTTGCGACCACCTTATGGAATTTTAAATACCACATTCATAATGCTTACTTTAAGTTATAAATTGAATTCCTTAGTTTACAAACTTGGTGCTTATTTCCCTTCATCGTAAATTCCTTATGCTTCTTTATATATACTCATCCATTAGATCACCATTTTGGATGTCATGAAATTTATATCATAAAGCTTAAAATGAAGATGAATTGTTAAAGTCATAATAACCCAGAACGATTCATTTGTTGAGACTAGTGAGAAAGTTTCATTATAGCTAACTATATTTTTCTAAGTGTAGGATTTAACTATAAACCTTACTCTGAACCTCTCAATTGTATTTTCAATATTTATCTTAATCTTAAACATCTGCTCACTACTAATGGGTTTACATCTATTAGGAATGTAGAATAATTCCAAACATCATTGTTTTTTATAAACTACATGTTTTCCTTTATAGCCACTATCTATTTATCAGAATGATTACTCCTTAATGCTTTAGCAAAGTTAAGGTGATTTGTAATATCTTTTCAAATATTGTCAAACTCCCTTATATAAATAATAAAAATTTTAAAAGCTATAGGCTTCTTATCTCTTTATTATCATCTTAATAATGTCATATGATCAAGTTTAGCATCTACCATAATCTAGTCAATAACTTTTGTGCCACCTCCAATAGTAGGAACTAAAGTTGAATCTAAGTCATCCTTATTTACCTATGGAAGTACCTCAACAACTCTCTTATGAATTATATATAAATTTATATTGTCATTGGTCAGGCTTAGGCTTAGGCTTAGGCTTAGGACTAGGCTTCTCAATTGCTCCAGCTCTTAATAATTCATCTTTTACATCATTCTTTAAAAACTTTACAACTAATGATTTTACATCCAATAAACATTCACTAATTACAACAAAATAAATGGACAATGAAAGATTTTTAATTACTAGAAATTAGTGAATATCCACCATCATCAAGTTTGAAAATTAAAATTAAAATATGTGCCATATATGGATATACAAAATCTTATTCATGTAACTAATAGACTAAGAAAGAATCTCATATCATTATTTGTAGTCCACTTAGGTTGCTGGCTATGTCCTTCATGTAAATTACAACTTTAGATGCTCTATCATACCTTAGTAAAGTCAACATGTGCATAAGTTCACGTACGTCAATATTTTCACATTCAATGAATCTCAACTTATTGTGGCAATAATTCTACATCATTCAAGCTTAATTATTTTAGCTATTAATTTTGTTATAAGGAATGAACAATATTAGTTTGTAGGGAATCTATAACAAGAAAATTTGGTTCTAGTATTGCTATTTTAAATGTGTAGATAACTGTCATTTACAATTTGTGATAATCTTTCTAGTATCATATTAGTTTATGATGTTGTATTAGCACAAGTGTATTATATTAAATATTTCATATTCTTTTTCCCAGGCCCTATATTGTGTTGAAGATCTTTGCTCATCTTTCTTCGTTGTAGTCTGAAGTTGTCCATCCATTCAGGTTAGTCATCCAACTAATATTTACTATACGTATTACTTTAATAATACGATTATGATACATTTGGATTTTGTGTGAATACAAAGGGAGACTTGAATTTGTGTTGTTTTTTAGAATATTCTTATAATCATTGATGAGTTTTTATGATCTTCTTTAATAGTCTAAGTATTCAGTATATGTGGAATGAGTTTAAAATCAATTGTAGGTGATTAATTTGATCGATTAATTGTAGGTGATTAATTCGATTGATTAATACTTCAATTTCGACGTGATTAATGCAAACATATTATTAACACAAGAAATTAAATATGTTTTATAGACAAGACATTTCATTCCATAATAAACCCCTAGGACAGTATATAGGCTAGAAACTCATGATGCAGCTTCCGTGAGGCTTATTGGTGGAAAATTTCGCAAGCCTAGGAGTCACAGCGAGAACTTGTTTTCTTAATTCACAGGTGTAAACAATGCCACATACTATAGTTTTGAAATCAATTGTAGGTAATTAATTCAATCGATTAATACTTCAACTTCAATGTGATTAATGCAAACATAGTATTAACACAAGGAATTAATATGTTTCATAGACAAGACAATTCGTTCCATAACTAGGACGGTATATAGGCTAAAAACTCGTGATGCAGCTCCTGTGAAGCTTATCAACGAAAAATTCCATAAGCCTAGGAGTCACAGTGAGAATTTGTTTTCTTGATTCATAGGTATAAACAATGCCATGTACCATAGTTTTGAAATCAATTGTAGGTGATTAATTCAATTGGTTAATACTTAGGGGATGTGTAAAGTTTAGACGTTCTGTAAATTTTAGGGAACATGAAGGATGCTAACTATGGAATCACTATTTTAAATTAACAGTTTGACAGAAACGAGTAATGTTGATAGATCTTGGATGCATAGATGATTATCACGTGATGATTTCATTAATCATGAGTTTATTGAGGGAGTTGAAGCTTTTATTCATTATATATGTTCTCAACCTGCATATATGGATGGGCCAAATATCATATGTCTATGTAAAAAGTGCAAACACATTCGTTTCCTTCCTATTGATGAAGTAAATGGGCATTTGTTGAGAAGAGAGTTTGTCCTAAATTATTTTGAGTGGACACGACATAAGGAACCCTTGATTTGTAATACCTCAAGGGGTAATAAAGCACAATCGTCAATGAGCTTAAATGAGTTTGAAGAGGGATTGGATTTAGAGCAAATAATGTGTATGTAAATAAAAATCCTTACATGCAAATGATTTATGATGCAGCCGGTTATACCTTTTACGAAAATATAGAAAATCTTGAAGAAGAACCCAACCCACAATCCAAATAGTTTTTTCAGTCAGCTGACCAAGAACTATGGCCAAATTGTGAGACAATGGCTCAATTTTCTTTAGTTGCTCATATCTTGAACATAAAGTCTGAAGGGCATATTTCTGATCATAGCTTTGATAAAATTCTTAGATGTTATAATGAATAATTCCCTCCTAATTATACAATGGTTGATAGTTTTTATAATATGAAGAAACTTATTAGGGGTCTTAATTTGCCTGTTGAAAAGATTGATTGTTGCAAATTGGGCTGTATATTGTATTGGGGTGATGATGTGAAATTACAAGAGTTCAAATTTTTTGGTCATCTAGGTTCAAGCCTAGAAAGCGTTCTATGAAACATAAGTTATTACCTTAGAAGTGGATGAATTATTTTTCGATAACTCTGATACTTCAAAGACTATATACTTCTGATATTACTGCGTCTCACATGAGATGACATAATGAACACTAATAGGAAGATGGAATAATGATTCATCCATCAGATGCATTGGCACAAAAACATTTTAATGACACCCATTATGAGTTTTCAGATAAAAGTCGAAATGTTAGGATGAGATTGTCAACGGATGGATTCCATCCTTTTGGTAAATTTGGCCAGCAATACTCATCATGGCCATTTGTAATTACTCCTTATAACCTATATGTTCTTGACAGTGATTGTGCCAGGGCCTACAAACTCAAAGTATAAAATTGATGTATTCTTATAACCATTGATATTCGAATTGCAGCATCTTTGAGAATATGGTGTTGAGATATATGATGTTTCTCTGAAATAAAATTTTGTGTTAAGAGCATCTTTGATGTGGACAATTAGTGAATTTTCGACATATGTCATGTTGTCTGGATGGAGCATAGCAGGAAAATTAGCTTGTCCTTATTGTGGCAATGACTCTGATGCATTTTATCTTCCAAACAGAGGCAAAATAAGTTGGTTTGACAACCACAGAAAATTTCTTCCTCTAAATCATCCTTTTAGGTGCAATACACAAAATTTCATTAAGAATAAGATGATAAAAACACCTCCTCCCCCTCATAAAGTTGGTAAAGAGATATTGCTAGAGATTGAGGAATTAGGCTTGCTGAAAGTTACAAAATTTAAAGCTGATAAAAGTAATACAAGCATTAGTAGAAACTTTGGCTAGAGAAAATGAATCATCTTTTAGGATTTGCCATATTGGAAAACTAATTTGATATGTCATAATCTAGATTTGATGCATATTAAAAATATATTTTTGACAATTTGTTCAATACCATTATGAACATTGAAGGGAGAACAAAAGAAAATGCAAAATCAGGAGCTGATTTAAGACTTTTTCATAGAAGAAATGAGTTACATAAAGATATTTGCATCAGTAAATATCTGAAAGCATGTTACACTTTGGAAAAAAAGTAGAAAGAAATATTGTGTGAATGGTTGAAAAGTCTAAAGTTTCCCGATGGTTATGTTTTAAACTTGGTAAGGTGTGTGGACATAAGGAAGTACAAATTATTTGGGATGATAATTGTCATGTGCTTATGCAAAGGCTAATTCCAATTACATTTCAGGAGTTGCTACTGAATAAGGTTTGGGAAGTAATATCATAATTAAATTTGTTTTCAAAAGCTTAACATCATTGAAATTAAGTTGGCTGAAATGGAAAAACTAGAAAGAAAAATTTCAGTAATTTTGTGCAAGTTAGAAGGGATATTTCCTCTAAGCTTCTTTGACTATATGGAGCATCTACCTGTCCATTTAGCACACGAGGCTAAACTAGCCAGTCCAGTTCAATATTGTTGGATGTATCCATTTGAGAGGTACATAATTCAACAAAAATGATTGTAATTGAAGTTATATCATGTTTTAATAACTAAATTCGTATAACCATATTCGCTCATATAGTTATTTGCATCACTTGAAGAAAAATGTGAAAAATAAGGTTAGAGTTGAAGGCTCGATATGTAATGCTTATTTAGTGGAGGGAGCTAGTACATTTTGTTCACATTATTTTGAGCCGCATGTTTATACAAGAGAAAGAAATGTTCCTCGTAATAACTATAGGGGAGGAACTAGTGATGTTTATGATAACTTATTTACTTTCACATATCTTGGACGAACATATGGATGTTCAACAAGAAGAATGTTAACAGAGGAAGATATTGAGGTTGCCCATGATTATGTTTTACTGAACTGTCAAGAGGTTCAACCTTTCGTGCAGTAAGTTGAAATTGATCATTTGGTTTTTGAATTTTAGTGTTATTCATAACTGAAATACATAATAATGTTTTCAGATTATACGAGGAATTGTTATATGAGCTTATGCTCGATAAAACACAGAATGATATCAATACAGAAGTTGGAAGACACTTTTCTCGATGGTTCGAGCAATATGTAATTTTTCACTTACAAATATTAAAATGATTGAATTATAATATTTAAGTGTTCAAACCATAATGTACTGTTTAATATGGTATTTTTCTTTTCTGCAGGCCTTAGAAAATCTAATAGAGAGCAAGTTCATATGTGATCTTGCAAAAAGACCTTTGTGAACTGTTAAATCATATTCGGTGTATTTCGTTAATGGATACAAATATCATACAGAATATCATGGTCATAGCATGGCAACAATAAATAGTGGAGTTTGCATATAAGGAGAACTGGTGGATTACTATAGAAAAATTATTAAGACACTTGAAATTGAGTACCCTACATTGCCAATAAAGCAAAGTGTGACATTTAAGTGTGAGTGGTTTGATCCAACTCCAAATGTTGGTACAAAAGTGCATAGTTGATGCAATCTAGTTGAAATCAACAAGTGAAGAAGATTTTGACATTTTGAACCTTTCATGTTGGCAATGCATGCAATCCAGGTGTATTATGTCCCTTTTCCCATCTTATGACAAGACAAGTTAGATTGGTTGGCCGTTTGCAAAGTTAAACCTAGAGGTGTTTTTGAATCATGTGAAAAAGGAGAAAAAAGAATTGAAAATGAAGCATTTCAATAAGATACTTATAAAATAAATGCATCTGTCCTATATAAGGATAATTAACCTTTGAAAGATCGATGTAATGCATATATTGAAATTTTATCTAGAGAGGATAAGGAGGGCCAGAGATCTGAAGAAGAGCCTAAGTTTGATTCAAATTCTTCAGAAAAAGAAGATGATTTTGATTTATAATTAATTGATGATAGAGATTAATTTATGCTTGTAATTGAATATTATTCAACTAATCAATTTTTTCCTTTTCAATATACAACATCCCTGATTCTCTTATGGCATATTACACTTCTACAGTGTAGCATCCGAACTTGGGCCGGATCGCTACAATGGAGCCCAGCCTCCACCGCCATCACTCCAGGTATTGTCCCCTCTGGTACTCGAACTCGAGCGGAACAAAACCCTGAGGTCTCGAGTTCGAGT